>SJYX01016707.1:95242-136851 GCA_006410675.1 Oreotragus oreotragus | reverse complement strand
AGTACTGGAGTTTCAGCTTTAGCATCATTCCTTCCAAAGAACACCCAGGGCTGACCTCCTTTAGAATGGACTGTTTGGATCTCCTTGCAGTCTGAAGGACTCTCAAGAGTCTTCTCCAACACCACAGTTCAAAAGAGTCAATTCTTCAGTGCTCAGCTTTCTTCACAGTCCAACTCTCACATCCATACAGCAACTCCTGGAGCTGGCTCAAACTCATATCCATTGAGTCAGTGATAACATCCAACCATCTCATTCTCTGCTGCCCTCTTCTCCACCTGCCCTCAATGTTTCCCAGCATCAGGATCTTTTCCAATGACTCAGTTCTTCACATCAGGTGGCCAAAGTATTGGAGCTTCAGCTTCAGTATTAGTCCTCCAATGAATATACTGGTTTGATTTCCTTGCATTCCAAGGGACTCTCAAGAGTCTTCTCCAGCACCACAGTTCAAAAGCATCCATTCTTTGGCTCTCAACCTTCCTTATGGTTCAACTCTCACATCAGTACATGACTACTGGAGAAACCATAGCTTCGACTATACGGACCTTTGTCGGCAAAGTGATGTTTCTGCCGTTCAGACAAGTGAATTAGCTATACATGTACATTCATCCCTTCTTTTTTTTGATTTCCTTCCCATCTACTGGAACCTCTTAAGTGGTAACTGGCTTCTCCCACAGCAAACATTCCCAGAGGGATAAAGCAGAGGCTTCCAGTTTCCTAAGGTCCAAGCCAGGAAACACATAGCCCCCACCTCTGCTGCATACTGTTGGCCTAAGGAGCCTCAGCTGCCCTGAAGCAAGAGGAGGGACTTAGAACTCTCCCTCCAAGAGCCATAGAGTCTGCAACAATCTTTCATCCTCTTCAAGTCTGACCCCAAACCAGGAATCACACAAAATCATAACCAACACAGGAATAAGTGATCCAGGAATATGTGCCAAGGCCATTAAAAAAGTAAAGAAAACTTTAAAGAGAAGGAGGTTTTACACCTTGACTTGGAAAAGTTCTTAGATGTAAATTTTCATACCTAATAAGTTCCTAATGATCAATCTGCTTGCTTAAACCAGGGTAGCAGTTTAGAAAGTGCTGGGAGGGTGGGGGTTGGGGTGGAAATGTATCGATATTATGAAATGAATAATACATAATGAATTAGCTTTCTTGGGGGCTTGCTCACTGCACGGCACATGGGATCTTAATTCCCTGACTCATGAGCCCTGCGGTGGAAGTGCAGAATCTTAACCGCTGGGCTGTCAGGGAAGTTAATACTGAATTGTTTTTAAATGCAAGTTTGTATGTGGTACCACTCAGGTCAGTTACATGGCAGGCAAAATGTGCAAGGACCCTAGGAAGTGGCCAGGCTTGACTGAATGATCTACTTAATGAGTTTTAACAAGGAGCCCAGGTTTTCTTTCTTCCTTCTTTGGCTGTGCTGGGTCTTCGTGGCTACACGTGGGCTTTCCCTAGTTGTGACGCAATAGAGAGGCCTGACTGTGGTGGCTTCTCTTGGTGCAGAGCACAGGCTCTAGGAACACAAACTTCAGTAGTTGGGGCTCCAGGGCTCTAGAGCACAGGCTCAGTAGGTGAGGCTCATGGGCTTAGTTGCTTTGAGGCATATGGAACCTTCCCGAACCAGGGACCAAACCCATGCCCCTGCATTGGCAGTCAAATTCCTATCCACTGCACCACCAGGCAAATCCAAGGAGCCTGGGTCCTCAGTTTTTCCCTGGAGCCTACAGCTGATACAGCTGGCCCTGTCTTTGGTCCTTAGTAGAGAGCAAGTGAGGTAGGAGGCAGCAACTGAAGAAGAGCTAAGGCTGAGCTTGTAGGGGCTTGTCTTCCAGAGCCTGGGCTGGGTGACGTTGTACCAGCCTTGAGACAAACTCAGCTGTATGGTGACCCACCGCCTTTGCTCCCCTGTCTGCCTCTAAAGCAGAAGGCACCTGCCCTCCATGAGGCAAAACCACAATGATGCAGCCTGTTTGCTAGACGAGGTTTTAGCACAGGGCCAACAAAATCCACTATCACATTCTGAAGTCACTCTTAAAAAGAGGATTCCAGATAAAGAAGATGTGAGACACACACACACAGAGGAATACTACTCAGCCATATAAAGGAGTGAAATTGTGCCATTTGCAGCAACACGGATGGACTGGGAGGGCTTCCCAGGGGGTGCAGTGGTAAAGAGTCTACCCACCAACACAGGAGATGCAGGAGATTCAGGTTCAAACCCTGGGTAGGGAAGATCCCCTGGAGAAGGAAGTGGCAACTCACTCCAGTATTCTTGACTGGAAAATTCCATGGACAAAGGAGCCTGGTGGGCTACAGTCCATGGGGTTGCAAAGAGTCAGACATGACTGAGCATGCACTCATGCATGCACGGATGGACATGGAAGGCATTATGATGAGTGAAATTAAGTCAGAAAGAGAAACACAAATACAGTATATCTCTTATATGTAGAATCTAAAAAACATGACAAACTAGTACATGTGACAAAAAAAGAAGCATGCTCACAAATATAGAGAACAAACTAGTGGTTATTGGTGGGGCAAGGGAAGGGGGAGGGGCAACATGGGATAGGGGATGAGCAGGTACAAACTGTTAGGTATAATATACTGTACAGCACAGGGAATACAAGCAATATTTTATAATAACTATAAATGGAGTATAACCTTTAAAATGTGAATTGCTATTTTGTACACCTGTAACTTACATAACATTATACACTAGTTTTACTTCAATTTAAAAAAACTTTAAGAGGATTCAGAGCTAATTTGTTCTCAGCTTATCAGAGTGAATAAAAAGTGGTCACTTCCTGAGTATGAGGGACCCATTCAGGAAAGAATAAAAATTGTACTTGGAGTGAAATAGCACCGTTTTCTGGCTGAATTGTGTAAATTGAGCCAAATCTTGGCAGTTAATTATTATTGATTGGAAATGCCGACTCATTACTGATTAAGAACATTGGAAGAAACCAATTGTGTTGCATGGATTTTACAGAAACTCACAACAACCCTCTGGGGCTCTCCCCAAAGCCACGTTCTAGGACCACTGATGAGAGCTTTCAGCTGTGACCAGGGAGACGTCTGCCTGCGGGTCTGGGTGAGTCTGTGGTTGCTCTGAGGATGCCTGCAGACCTTCACAGGCACAGGAGACTTCCTTGTTCTGCACAGCTTGGACAGGAGAGCAGGTCCCACCTAAGAGGAAGTCCAGTGCCTGAAGGCAACTCAGCCCACTCTCTTGCCTAAACACACTGACTCCCAAGAAGGAACATGACCTGTGAGCTTCTCTAACGCCTTTGTAATCACAGATGCACCCCTCTGATAGGAATCCTACAAATTTCAACATCTTATCATGGAGCTCAGGCTGCAGATGTAGTGGATTCTTTTTTCTGAAAAGCTGCTTGTTGTGCAAATTAATTTTATACATATAATTATGAATGTATCACCTGCTGCTTAAAAAAGCAAAACATATTCAAGTACCTGAGAAGTATTATGTCCATACAAATCACTGATAAGCAGAATAAGAAACATTCCTGTCTCCTGATGAGGGCAAAGGGTAGACAGATCATCACTCTCTGGGTACAAGCTCATAATTCATAGGCTTCAAAAGATCTTCAGTGGGAATTCTTTCAGCATAATTTATAAATTCACATGGGCCTTCTCCATACAATACAAAAACTCTACCTTCAGTTGATCTAAAGCTATCTAAAATTTAATCTCAAAAAAAAGAAAAAAAAAAAAGAGAAAGGAAGCAAGGAGGGAAGGAGGAAGGAAATACAGATAAACCCACAAATTAGAATATTGCTTCAGTATTTTACTTTTGAAAATTAACGGGCTGTCCCTATAATAGTCTGTGACCACATATGTGCCAGAAGCTAGTTAACTAAACTGATGAGATGATACTGCTGTTGGGACCATGGTTTCCAGCTTGGCCAAGATGTAAGTCTATTAACCTCCTTCAGTGCTATGGACTCAGACCGCAGCCCAACCTAGTTGCCCATTTACACCACAGACTCCTGGTCAAGAGAGAACTCAGAACAGCGTGAACATGGGGACGAGCTGGTGTGTTTGGACCGCAGGCCAGGTGACCCGCCATCTTTCTTGTGCTTTATGCAACCTTGGGGCCTATCTCCTGACTCCCCAAGGAACTTGGGCTGACATAGCCTCCCCAACTTCCCTCCCAAGTCTGCCATGGAATCGGTTGTGTGTGAGANGCAAAACATATTCAAGTACCTGAGAAGTATTATGTCCATACAAATAACTGATAAGCAGAATAAGAAACATTCCTGTCTCCTGATGAGGGCAAAGGGTAGACAGATCATCACTCTCTGGGTACAAGCTCATAATTCATAGGCTTCAAAAGATCTTCAGTGGGAATTCTTTCAGCATAATTTATAAATTCACATGGGCCTTCTCCATACAATACAAAAACTCTATCTTCAGTTGATCTAAAGCTATCTAAAATTTAATCTCAAAAAAAAAAAAAAAAAAGAAAAGAAAGGAAGCAAGGAGGGAAGGAGGAAGGAAATACAGATAAACCCACAAATTAGAATATTGCTTCAGTATTTTACTTTTGAAAATTAACGGGCTGTCCCTATAATAGTCTGTGACCACATATGTGCCAGAAGCTAGTTAACTAAACTGATGAGATGATACTGCTGTTGGGACCATGGTTTCCAGCTTGGCCAAGATGTAAGTCTATTAACCTCCTTCAGTGCTATGGACTCAGACCGCAGCCCAACCTAGTTGCCCATTTACACCACAGACTCCTGGTCAAGAGAGAACTCAGGACAGCGTGAACATGGGGACGAGCTGGTGTGTTTGGACCGCAGGCCAGGTGACCCGCCATCTTTCTTGTGCTTTATGCAACCTTGGGGCCTATCTCCTGACTCCCCAAGGAACTTGGGCTGACATAGCCTCCCCAACTCCCCTCCCAAGTCTGCCATGGAATCGGTTGTGTGTGAGATCATTTTAGGCTATGCAAATACCCACAGATGTAGAGAACTTGAACCAGGAGCAGGTAAAAAGCTCCACATCTATTAACAATGCTTCAAGCATGTTTACTCCAAAGACAGTGGATTAGAAGCATCGTGTTTATCCACGGTATTTACTAGCACACTGAAGTTATTATAAGGCTCAGCCTGAAGCAGGGGTGTGGGGGGATATCAATCAATCAGTCACTCAGTTGAGATTGGCAGTAATAAATTCCCTGTCAGCCCTAATCCCTAAAATAACCTTTGCAAAGAATCGATTCACTTGTTAAACAATATTATCCATTGATCAGGTCTGTGTGGATACTCTGATGGTTTAAAGACCTAGCCTTCTAAGCAATTCCAGTTTCATTCTTTCCCCATCTGAATCAATATCAGAAGCAACCTTGTGTATCCATCCATAGCTTCCTTCTGGAATAGAGAAGCTTCAGAGCAATCCAAGCTCATAACACAAAGGGCACGTCCTGTGAATAGTATTTGAGAGCCATGTTAGTGCAATATTTCATCTATTCTTGTTTTGAAATTTTTTCTGGTTATTTCAAATATAGAAAAAGAAGGAGGAAAGGGCCAAGTGACCCCTGATGGAGACCAGAGTGATTTGATGTTTCACCCTGAGAGCTCTGTGGCGTTCAGGGCAGCACGCACGATGCATCAGTCCAGGTGAATTCAGGGTTTCCTGCAGGTTTGACTGCTCTACAAGGAAGCAGATTTAGAACTTTCTGTTCTGGGAATCGTTGCACACCTCAGTGATTGATTATTTAGAGACATGTTTTTCCCATAGCCAGAAGCAGTTTAACCAGCACGTCTCTGAGACCCGTGGCAGCTCAGCATTCCAGGTTACCATTTTCCCTGTTTCAAAGGGCTGAGAGGCTCTGCACACTGAGCTTCCACCTGAACTCATATTGAGATTCATGCAGAATTGACTTATTACATCCTCAGAGTAGAGGGGAACTGCACAGTGCCCTGGCTTCCAGACCCCCGCTCACAGCAGCCTACCGAAATGTCCAAACCCCCGCCATCCAGCCTCAGGCACCATCACGTCCCGTATTTGAAGCAGAACCAAGACACATCTCTGCCATAGACAGTAACAAGGCATCATCCCTCTGTAGCCTTTGTGAAAATTGCATTTTCTCCTCTTGCCTTCCAGCCTAACCTCCCCAGACCAAAGAATCAGACCACCCCTGCAGCATCTCCTGCCAGAACTGACCTTCTCTCTTAAGCGTGGTAGTGAGCATTCAGTCAGCTCCTTTTTGTTCTCAGTTCCAAAGCTGTCTCTCCCTGCTCCAGGCTGATCACCCATCCTGTGTACAAGACCTTGCCCTACACACTTCCACAAACCAAGGAAAAGAGCCAGAGGAAATGTAGCCCAGGCAAAATCTGCCCATGTCAATTTGTGGTCATAAAAAGGTCAACAAGATGCCAAAAGAAAAAGTGGGGTATCTAAGCTGTCTCTCCCTGCTCCAGGCTGATCACCCATCCTGTGTACAAGACCTTGCCCTACACACTTCCACAAACCAAGGAAAAGAGCCAGAGGAAATGTAGCCCAGGCAAAATCTGCCCATGTCAATTTGTGGTCATAAAAAGGTCAACAAGATGCCAAAAGAAAAAGTGGGGTATCTGCTGGGTGTTCTGGAGCCAAGGGGGTTGGGTGCGGGCAGCATGGAAGGTGTTTTGGGAATAAATATTTTAACTTTAGTTATTTGAAAAATCAGGCTCAAATTAACGCTGCTGTATCTGTCTCTATGTCTATGAATGCAAGTCCTTCTCAATCAGTTTCTCCACATACTTGATAGCAGAAAAATAAAATTGCAGTGTGTGTGCGGTGTTCCCTCAAAATCAAAGGTGAGATAAACTTAAATGTGATTTTTAACTTTATTCAAAACAAGGAGAGGAGAGTACCCATCTTTGACCTTATTCGTTGTTAGTAACTATAATCTCATCAAAGCAAACTAAATCTTGGATGCTCCTAGTACAATCCCACACCTACTAGAACCTTCTCAAGCCATGACCTCTTTTCCAAAGAAGAAGCACCTATCTAAGTATGGTGCTGTATTTTTGCTCAGATACTCAAGAATCCGCCTGCCAATGCAGGAAATGTGAGTTCGATCCCAGGTTCAGGAAGATCCCCTGGAGAAGGAAATTAGATGTGTATAAGAGACAGGGGATTCTCTTATCAAACTCAGGTATGCCCATTTGCCCTTCACCTCCAAATGCAGACTTTTGGAAACAAATATATCACAGCTCCCTAAGTCAAGAGAAATCCATTCCAGTTTTAGAAATTCAATCTAGCTTGGGTAAGCCTCCAAGCACTAAAAGTAAGCTCCATCAGACGTTTATTACTCATAAATCTTTCCTTCAGATTGGAAGTCACCCAGCAGCTACTCTCCTTCCAGTATTTTCCCACTTTTGTTGGTCAATAAAGAAATTTAACTCTCTCTGAACAATGAACATCAAGATATAAATCAAAAGACACAGCCAAATTATTGTCTTACAAAATGAAACCTTTTGGTTGTGCCCAACCCTGAATATTCATTGGAAGGACTGATGCTGATCCTGAAGCTGAAGCTCTAATACTTTGGCCACCTGATGCAAACACTCAACTCACTGGAAAAGACCCTGACGCCGGGAAAGACTGAATGTAAAAGGAGAAGGGGGTGGCAAAGGATGAGGTGGTTGAATGGCCTCACCAACTCAATGAACAGGACTTTGAGCAAACTCTGGGAGATAGCAGAGCACAGGGAAGCCTGGCGCACCGCAGTTCATGGGGTCACAAAGAATCAGACACAACTGAGTGACTGAACAACAGGATCCTCTGCCCACGGAATTTTCCAGGCAAGAATACTGGAGTGGGGTGCCATTTCCTGCTCCCAGAGACCTTTTCGATCCAGGGATCAAACTCACAGCCCTATGTCTTCCAGACTGGCAGACAGATTCTTTACCACTGGCACCACGCAGGAAGCCCATAGCCCTGTAGTCTTCATTGCTGGTAGTGGTTTAGTTGCTAAGTCATGTCCAAGTCGTGACACCGTGGACTGTGGCCCACCAGGCTCCTCTGTCCAAGGGACTTCCCAGGCCAGAATCCTGGAGTGAGTTGCCATTTCCTTCTCCAGGGGATCTTCCCAATCTGAGGATCGAACCCATGTCTCCTTCTTTGCAGGCAGTCTCCTGTACTGCAGGCAGATTCTTTATTACTGAGCCACCAGGGAGCCCCCTATAGTCTCCATTGCTTTGTGCTAAATGGAGACCTCAAGTAAATGTATAATATTCAAATTGTAGTCAACTAACGACATTTTGGGATGCTCGTTTTACAACTGATTTACTACTATTCTGATCTCATAACATTTTGATAGTCTGTGTTTCGTATTTCTACTCTCATGGGTCCCTGTTTCTTCAAAACATGTAGACAGCTTCATTTGTATTAATAGGAAATATATATGAAGATAAAAGATCTCTTGAGACACCCATGATGACAGAATAAAATGAATTGAATTTCAATGGGATGTAATATTAGGTTAAAACAGAAATTCCAAGATGATCTTCTCATATTGCATATTTAAGAATAAGGAATTAGGCAGCTTAGATTTTTAGGAAAACATTTAGACCACTTCTAGAAAACTTTACCCCAGATTTAATATTTTAATGAAATACCATGTATGTATATCACACATGAGCAGTTATATCTGAAATTAAGATAGAACATGTTGATAACAATTTGAATGTATACAGAGTCATGAGTCTTTAACTATCAAATAATCTTTAACCATCAAATAGTCTTTATCAAATGAATAGCTTCTAATATCTAGAATTATATAAAGAAACACTTTATTTGTAGCATCTTGAATTTTTCCTTTCTGTTTACTTTTAGACTTCCAGAAAAGACATATGCATTTTTTCACTAGAGTGAATCCATTTTTATTGGAAATGAATTTCATGCTTTATAATATGAGAAAGCAGTGTCTTCTGTAACAGCTGATAATCCCCTCTGGTGCAAAGCACTGAGCACATAGACTTGCTTTGAAGGACTTGTGGATGCCAAGGAAAACCAGGCTGCAGAGCTATTGAGCAAAAGCACCTAGTCCTGCCTTGACCTCCACTCTGCCATACCCCAGACTCCAGGCTCCTCCCACGTGAGCCGTGAGTTCCTAAAGCAGCAGTTTTCAAAGAGCAGACTGGTTACCCTGAGGGGACTTCCTTCCTTTCAGGGAGCCCACAAAATCAAGATCATTTTTGTGACACTAATTCGGAGAAGGCAATGGCACCCCACTCCAGTACTCTTGCCTGGAAACTTCCACAGATGGAGGAGCCTGGTAGGCTGTAGCCCATGGGGTTGCTAAAAGTCGGATACGACTGAGCAACTTCACTTTCACTTTTCACTTTCATGCATTGGAAAAGGAAATGGCAACCCACTCCAGTGTTCTTGCCTGGAGAATCCCAGGGACGAGGGAGCCTGGTGGGTTGCCATCTCTGGGGTTGCACAGAGTCAGACACGACTGAAGTGACTTAGCAGCAGCAGCAGCAAGGTATTATATTATCTGATACTTTCAAACTATGGTGCTGGAGAAAACACTTGAGAGTCCCTTGGACAGAAAGGAAATCAGACCAGTCAATCCTAAAGAAAATCAACCCTGAATATTCACTGGAAGGACTGATGCTGAAGCTCCAATCCTTTGGCCACCTGATATGAACAGCTGACTCATTGGAAAAGACCCTGATGCTGGGAAAGATTGAAGGTAAAAGAAAAGGGCAGCAGAGGATGAGATGGTTAAATAGCATCACTGCCTCAATGAACATGAATTTGAGCAAACTCCAAGAGATAGTAGAGGACAGGGAAGGCTGGCATGGTGCAGTCCATGGGTTCACAACGATTCAGACATGACTGAGGGACTGAACAACAATAACGTGTGTGCATGCGAAGTTGCTTTGGTTGTGTCTGACTCTTTGCCACCCTGTGGACTGTAACCCGCCAGGCTTTTCTGTCCATAGGATTCTCCAGGCAGGAAACTAGAGAGGGTTGCCTTTTCCTTCTACAGGGGATCTTCCCAACCCAGAGATCGAACCCACGTCTCATGTCTCCAGCACTGACAGGCAGGTTCTTTACCACTAGTACCACCAAACAACAAAAACAAGGTATTATTTGCTTTTTAAAATCTTGTCCTCTCATAAGTACACAATGGAATTTTCTAGAGGCTACACAACACATATTACAATCGACTGAATGTAGAAGCAGCTGAGTTCTAGGCAGCCAGACATTACAGATATTTGCAAAAATACAGAACTCTTCCATTGTCGTGCAAAAGTAATTTTCTCTGTCTTGGAAAATATTATTACTTTTTATTTTTAAAATGTTATCTATGATAACATAGGTTTGTCACTTTGTTTTTAATGAACAAACAAACTGTTGAATAATTTCTCCATTTGAATTTCTAATATGAGAAGCAGCAGTAGATATAGCCAACAAGTCAGAAGTTCTTTGGGGTCTTTGAAAATTTTTAAGAATGGAAAAATGTTGTAAGAGCCAAAACTGCTTCATGAGGACATCTCTGAGAAGACTTTTGACCCTAAAGCCCGTGATACCAAGGTTGGCAGGTTCCATGGATGTTAACTCCATTGACAAGATGGACATGAATCTATGAACCCAGAAAATCAAGAAGCCCCTGTGGACAGTCCATCCTTCTCTGTTTGAGCAGCTCTCATTTTGCGCCTCCCTCTCTGCTCTCTGAACTCCTTGCTAATAAACCCACCAACCCGCACCCACACAGAGAAAATGGGAAAAGCCGCGGGCATCAGAAAAGGCTTGCGAAAGGGCGCATTTCCTCCTACACCCTCCCTAAGCCCCCAGGTCTGCTCAAGGCATTCTTGGGTACCAGTCCCTCTTTTGGAGAAGGAAATGGCAACCCACTCCAGTGTTCTTGCCTGGAGAATCCCAGGGACGGGGGAGCCTGGTGGGCTGCCATCTACGGGGTCGCACAGAGTCGGACACGACTGAAGTGACTTAGCAGCAGCAGCAGGCCCTCTTTTTATTAATACAATGAACTTTTCACCCCAGGGGTCACCACCACAGAGTCCCTCTCCAGGACAAAGGCCCAGAACAGGTGAGCGAGTCAGCAGCCACAGATGAGTGACCCACCTAGAAACATTCTAGAACTTTAGACTTGCTCAGGCCCCATTCAGATTCAAAACGGAGGTTCCTAAGTGGTTTTCAGGGCCCTAAGGAGTTTTTTTAGACTTCCCTGGTGGCTCAGATGGTAAAGCGTCTGTCTACAATGCAGGAGACCTGGGTTCGAGCCCTGGGTTGGGAAGATCCCCTGGAGAAGGAAATGGCAATCCACTCCAGTACTATTACCTGGAAAATCCCATGGACAGAGGAGCCTTGTAGGCTACAGTCTATGGGGCTGCAAAGAGTCGGACACGACTGAGCGATTATGTATTTATTTATTTATTTATTTAAGGAGTTTTTACAGCCGGGATCTGAGATTGGCATAATCTACAACTGGATGAGCAGCATCAGCTTAAATTCCATCCAGCAGGAAGCAAGGAGTAGTTTTCCATGAAAGGTGAGTTCATTTTGTAATAAACAAAAAGTTGGAACAGCCAGGGTGGGGAAGATCCCCTGGAGAAGGGAATGGCAACTTCTCCAGTATTCTTACCTGGAGAATCCCATGGATTCCTCCACCAGAGGAGCCTGGTGGGCTATAGTCCATGGGGTCACAGAGAGTCAGACACAACTGAGTGACTGCACACACATACAGGAACACCCAGAACTCACTCTCACCAGGACCACAGCCCCAACCCTGGGTGCTTCCTGGGTTTTTATTCTGGCGACCAGTCATCTTCCACTACAACCACGAAAGGTGGGGAGCTGGGCTTCTTTCCAGCTCTGTCGCCTTCCGAGTCCATGCTCTTCCCTTTCCCGGCCACATCCCAGCTCCTCCACTGCCATTCTGTTTCAATGATAAAATTTAATGATCCTTCCTACAATTTAAGGCTGAGGTGGAGACTGGAATGGAGAATGTAAATGCTCTGGTCTCTGCTATCACTTTTATCTTCTGTGAATCTGTGCAGTGACACTGATCCAGGACCTCCCCCAGCCTGAGCACCCTGCTCTATGTACAAGGGAGAGAGAAGTGAGTTTTAAACCTCCTTTCCTGTGAAGTGGAGCGCTTCACAGTTTTCAAAGCACTTCTCTCATTTGATCTCATTTTATCCTCACAACAACTCGGGTGATTCTCACCACCCCTAATGAAGAAAGCAGAGAACTATATTTGCATCATAATTATCATGTTGCCCAGAATGGGTGTCCTCCTTTGGGAAGCAAACTGGTCTTATCCACCGTGTTTAGCTCAGTTTTGTTTTTGTTTTTTTTTTTTTAAACCAGACCATGGTGCCCACTTTGAATTGCTAAAATCCACTCTACACCAAAGTGCAGGCGTAGATAGTGGTCAATTTGGCTGAAAGTTATGATCCACACCTGCCATGTGCCCAAAGCTACAGACAGGAAATCAGTAAGGAGTTAGACTATTCATGGGGTCTTACCATTTTCACCAGATGGCTTGTCTTTTCCATTGGTTGTCCCAGCTCCTTGTCGCTAAAGGTATTAAAAAAGAAAGAAATTGTTATCAGCCACTTTCAGGATTATTTTTCTCGCTTTCATTGTTTCCAATACTTCTTGCCTCATATCAATTTCTGTGTCACTTTAGCTCAAGATGGTTGAGGCATGATGTTTGTGAGACCAAGAAAAGATCAGTCCAAGACAGGATGTTTTGAAATGTCACAGACTGCCTCCCTGGACCAGAGCCACTGTTCTATGAATTCAGTTCACTAGTCACAAGGGATAGCAGACAGGAGACTGTTGATGGAACGCAGCATCAACAGAAACACGAGGGAAGCAGCAAAGAGTCTGTGCCAACTGCAACAAGATCAGAGCTATCACTTTTGTCAATGATTACACTGCCACATTTTTATTCCAATCACTATGTTCAATGTCTCATCTTCAAATATATGGTAATCAATTTTTTAAAGTCCCATGTCAATGGCCAGAATCTCCTCTATCGTTAGGTTACTTTTCTGTCCATGTTTATGCCTTATCTTATGTATTTTCAATTTATCAGGTTGACCAAAAGGAATGTTTTATGGTTAGTCTTGAATCTTTGGGCAAGATTCTCTGGATATGTGGCCTGGGGAGCTATGTGCAATGTACTGCATATGCAGGCATATAAGCACGTTCCCTCAAAAGTTATCCAGAGACTACCTTTAAATAACATGCTGTTCAGAATTGTTCTAGTCCATGGAGAGAGAGGTATTTTGTCAGTCCTGTTTTCTGGTCATCAGAGGAAAACATGCTTTACGTTGAGAAAAATAGTGATTGTAAAGTCTCTAGCTTTCAGGTGCAGAAAAAGAGGCCAGGCAGGGAGCTGATTTGTCCAAGTTCACGAAGCTGACTGGTGGTGCAGTCAAGGCTGGAGACTGGACTTCCTGCCAAGCTTAGTACCTGGCAGGAATAGTCATCATTATGTAACTCTCTGATGGGATCCTGGAAAGAGAAGCAAGGCACTGACCAAGGAGAAAATTGATATAGGTGACTCCCATCAAGGATCAGAATGAACTTAAAATTTATATTTGAGTCCAAGACTTCAGTCTAAAGCAATATTTTTAAAAAGTATTAGTTCCTATTATTATCCAATGCTGTCATGAGAAATTCCCAGGTCCTTGGCCTCCTTGATTAATAGAAGCTGGATCATCTGGAAAATTCTTGCTTGCATGTTCTGATTAGTATGAATAAATATGGCGAATGAATGATAGAGACTTATGTGAACAAATTTAACCATCCCTGTATACACTTACTATCTGGTACAGATGATAACTCAAGAGAGAGGAAAAGTCAAGCCTTCCATTTATTACAAATCCCACCACACACATCACACACACACACACACACACACACACACCTCATGTACACACAGACTCTATCTCAGTCAATGAGAAGTACAAATGCCGGAGAGTACTCTGCTTCATTCCAAGAAGAAAAACCACCTCTCTCTGGCAGAAAGTGGAAGGAAAGCCTAGATAAATGTGGGTTTCTTCTTCTTATTTAATTTTAAACATTTTCTCAGAATCCAGACCTGCCCATGTTCCCATGGAAGAAGGTTGCAGTACTGGCCAAACATCCATTGATCTTCAATAAATTTCTTCCGTTTTGTTCCCTGTATCATAGCATCTTTAGCTAAAGCACTCAGCTTGTAACACATCATCATCTTGATTTAAACCAGATTACACATTTCTTAAATACAGTAGATTTGTACGTGAAAATGCCACTTTATTCCTGCCTGTGTTTACTCAGTTTCATTTTTTTTAAACAGGAAGCTGGTAAATTTGCTGTACAGGATGGAAATCTGATCACCATTGTGAAGGATCAAAAGTGACACAGCAGCCAGTTAGGGGCTGAACCGCTCGAGGTTTAAGCTCTCCATCCTTCCCCACAGAGTTCACAGAAGACTCAGAAGACATGGCAAATTCCACAGAATAAAAGGACAGGGTTTTAGAGCTGAATAAAGCAAATTCAATGGCATACAAGTGCAAAATAGGTGCACATCCAGCTCCATTATCTTTAAATGCCTTAAACACTGACACCTTTCAAATGTCCTGAATACCTCATTCCATAAAAGATCACCTCTAAGAAACCTGAAGAAAACCAAAATGAAACGTGTACTGGGAAAGAAAAGGGATTCATTTTCTAAGAATTTCTAAGATAGGAGTTTTGTGTCCAGTCTGATTCAATGGAGGCAAAATGAAGCTGATAGATGTCATAAGGAGCTTGTGTCTCGAATCAGAAAATGATCCCTACAAAAAAGAACTAGTCATCCAAAACATCTTGTTTCAGAATTCTTTTAGACCTGGTGACATTTTTAAGGCAAGGCTGAGAACAGTGAGGGGAACAGTCAAGAGGGCTCTTGTTCCTGTTCCAGGGGTCTCCAGGGTCATCACTTGTGATTGTTTTATCACTAGGGAAGAAGCTGAAACTCCCCTGAACCATCTGGAGGGGGCCTGAGTCAAGCTGGGGCTCAGGGTCCCGAGGCCAGACAAGCTCCAAGTGGTCCTGGGCATTATGGGCTCAGTGAATTACGACAGCATCCTTAACCAGGTAGATACCACCACGTTCTTCATCAGCATCACTCTACACACTGTATCCCCAGGCACAGCAAGGTCACACAACTGGGAAGTGGCAGAGCCTGAGCTCCAACCCAGAGGCTCTGGCTTCTTAGTTGACCTTTGAACCACTGAGCCTGCATATCCTCTAATATCCTTCTGAGCCCACCCCACTTCCACCCACTACACCAGCAAGTGGGGAGATTGTTACGAGGAGGGCAGACAGCATCACAGAGAAAAATAGCTTAAGAAAAAATGCATCACCATCCAACACCCTGCGTCTATCACCAACAGGAAGTGTGGGCTTCCCTAATGGCACTAGTGGTAAAGAATTCTCCTGCCAATGCAGGATATGCAAGAGACCCAGGTTCAATCCCAGAGTCGGGAAGATCCCCTGGAGGAGGGCATGGCAACCCACTCCAGGATTCTCACCTGGAAAATTCCACTGACAGAGGAGTCTAGTGGGCTACAGTCCAGGGGTCGCAGAGAGTCAGACACCACTGAGCACACACACACTGATGGCCTCTGCAGAATTTCTCAGGAAGTATAAGAGCCCTGTCTAAGGACACAGCCCAAAATGTTACTATGACAGCATTGGAGCCTCCTTCTTCTGCAGCACAAGCAGGAGGCTTGAGGATGCTGGGGGACTCGGTGGAGTAGCCAGGAGGGAAGGGGATGTGAGCCAACAAGGCAGAACCATGGCCAGGAGAGGTGTTCTCTCTGTCCTCAGTCCTTAAATCCTCACCCACGGGTCCTGGGAGGGAGGTTTCCTTCCTCAGTGATGTTAACTAATACAAGGACAGCATTTCAGAGTTTGATAAATCCCAATCAAGTAGAGAACAGACTTGTAGACACAATGGGGGGAGGAGAGAGTGGGACAAATTGAGAGAGTAGCATTGAAACATATACGTTGCCATATGCAAAATAGCCAGTGGGAATTTGCTATATGACACAGGGAGCTCAACGCCGTGCTCTTTGACAACATCAAGGGGTGGGATGGGGTGGGAGGTGGGAGCTTCAAGAGGAGGGGACATATGTATGCCTCTGGCTGATTCATGTTGATGTATGGCAGAAGCCAACACAACATTATAGTGTAATTATCCTCCAATTAAAAATGAAATGAATTTTTTTAAAGGAGCCTAAATGAAGAATAAGGGCATATAGCTTCTTCTTACATGAGTTTGATAAATCCCAATCAAGTAGAGAACAGACTTGTAGACACAATGGGGGGAGGAGAGAGTGGGACGAATTGAGAGAGTAGCATTGAAACATATACGTTGCCATATGCAAAATAGCCAGTGGGAATTTGCTATATGACACAGGGAGCTCAACGCCGTGCTCTTTGACAACATCAAGGGGTGGGATGGGGTGGGAGGTGGGAGCTTCAAGAGGAGGGGACATATGTATGCCTCTGGCTGATTCATGTTGATGTATGGCAGAAGCCAACACAACATTATAGTGTAATTATCCTCCAATTAAAAATGAAATGAATTTTTTTAAAGGAGCCTAAATGAAGAATAAGGGCATATAGCTTCTTCTTACAATCCAACATAATACTAAGTACTCATAAAAAGGCAGGACTGGTTTTCAAAAGTATGATTCTTTTTTTTTTTTAAACAACAAGATTTACAACTTTTAATTGTCAGTAATATACCAATAAATCTGAAGAAAGAAAGAATGAATCTTCCCCATTCTCCTGGGATTCTCAAAAGTATGATTCTTAAAGTGATTTTCCCTGTCAGTCCCCTGACACCAAGGGCTATAGGGAAATGACAAGGAACATGTCTTAGCTTGGCTTCCCAGAGAGAAAGGTGCAAGGCAAGAGCTGTTTGTGCTACAATTTAATTGGGGAGGGAGGTTCCAGGAATGAGTGAAGAGGACGGGCAGTGGGGCCCAGATAGCCATGCAAAGAAATGGCATCTTGTAGGCACTGCCAGGGGCACCCAGACCCCAAGACTGTGCCCTCCAGCGATGCTCGAACTGTGTTCGAGGACAGACTCCCAAGATCCATCAGCTCCCATCTCTCACTGGCCCAAGACATGTACCATGGAGCTTAATTCCCAGTGCTTCTAGTCTGGGCCATGTCTCCAACATGGTGTCTGCCCAAGGACAAGGAGGACACCCCTGGGAAGGAGATGGAGACACACGGCATGGGCAGGAGGTGACATATTGTCACTTAAACCTGCCTGAAGCCTGCAGAGCCCACGCTGGCTGCCCACCCACAGGGCCCTCCCTGATGGGACCTGAAGTGACACAGGAGAGGGGTCTGACTCAGCACATCAACTTGGCTGGTTGTCTTTTCAACCAAGTTGCAAACTCACGGACAGTCCTTTCATATTAGAAACTTCACTAGTGGAACAAGCCACTCCAATTTTCTGGTAAATAACCAGCTTCGGCACCACTTCTTCTTGTATTTTGAGCTCAGAGTGTGTGCAGTCACTTTTTGCTGCATCTAGGGGCCGGGACTCACTGGAAAAGACTCTGATGCTGGGAAAGATTGAGGGCAGGAGGAAAAGGGGGCGACAGAGGATGAGATGGTTAGAAAGCATCACAAATTCAATGGACATGAATCTGAGCAAGCTCCGGGAGAGAGTGAAGGACAGGAAAGCCTGGCGTACTGCAATCCATGGGGTCGCAAAGAGTCAGACAGGATTTAGTGACTGACTAACAGGGTCCATGCCCACATCAGGAAGACCTGTCTCAACAGTGTTGGTTGGAAGAGAGTGTGCGGTCATCCTACCCATCACCAACAGACTGAAACCCAATCCTACTGCATGACCATCACAAGCCTCCATGTCCTCTCTTCTTCCTTGTGAGATCTACCACAAAACCTTTGTGTTCTTGGAGTAATTATCAAGTCACTGGCTAAGGAGAGTGAAGTGTTCACCCACCTTGGGCACAGAATTTAAGATGGCATCAAGAAACTCGTTAATCAGAACAAATGCTGCCTGGGATCATGTTTGCATGGAATCTGAAGGAGAAAAAAAAGTCAAGGTCATAAGAGCAGAGAGTGAAATGGTGGTTGCCAGGAGCTGGGGTGGGGGAAAGGGGAGAAGCTGGTAAAAGGGTACAAACTTAGTTATGAGCAAGGTTAGCGGATCAAATGTGTCACATGGTGACTATGGTTAATCACACTCTGCTGTAAAATTGAAATTTGCTAAGAGAATGAAACTTAAGAGCTCTCACCACAAGAAAAGAAAAGGTAAAAATTTCAGGAGATGGATGTTGAAATTAAACCGATAATGGGACTCCTTTCACAGTGTACAGATATGTCAAATTTTCCAGTTGTACACTTTAATCATGTTACAATTTTATTTGTCAAGGATACATCAAAAAGGGCTTCCCAGGTACTCAGTGGTAAAGAATCTACCTGCCACTGCAGAAGACATGGGTTTGATTGCTGGGTCTGGAAGATCACCTAGAGAAAGAAATGGCAACTCACTCCAACATCCTTGCCTGGAGAATCCTGTGGACAGAGGAGCCTGGCAGGCTCTAGTCCATGGGGTCACAAAGGGTCAGACATGACTTAGCAACTAAACAATATACTTCAACAAAACTGGAAAAAAGGCAAATATTAATATAATATTTTAGAAAATCAAAACTACTGCAAAAAGTCATGATAAACAAAATACCCACATTTTGCATTACCCACAAGACAAGACAGATGCAAACCACTGACATTTCCTTTTGCCACACTCTTGTGTGGCTCGCCCAGGTGCTGGCCATTTTTCCCTAAAGCAAATAAAAGACTCAGGAAGTTGAGTAATTTCATGGATTTATACAATTATTCTAATACAGTCTTTGAAACCTTTCTTATGCAGCTCTCTCAAGAGCTAAGACTGTGGGTTATGATTCATGCTGTCATTTTTCAAGTTTTTATTCTACGATTTCTAGAATACTACAGTGGAGTGTCTCGCCTTTCATATTTTGCTGTTGATACCCTTAAAATCGGTCATGCCAATCATATGTCTTATAGGACCCAGAATCACTAAAACCTGCTTCCTCATTAAAGCAGATCCAGAACCCTGGACAGATTATGTCCGCTTGGAAAATCCATTCAGCCATTCATCTTTAGGATAAAACACAAGTTCCCATTAAGACATTTGCTTTTCATTTCAGAAGGTTGGAGAGAATGAAATGTGAAATGTATTCCAGAGGGGCACAAATGACAGTTCAAGAATATTTTCTGAATCTGCACCCACTAAGTGGATAAACCTGTCTTCAAGAACTTGGCTTGTTTCTTAATTTGATGAGATATGACTGCAATACTTTGGCCACCTGATGTGAAGAGCCAACTCATCAGAAAAGACCCTGATGATGGGAAAGACTGAAGGCAGAAGGAGAAGGGGATGACAGAGAATGAGATGGTTGGATGGCATCACCCACTCAATAGACATGAGTCTGAGCAAACTCTGGAAGATGGTGAAGGACAGGGAAGCCTGGCGTGCTGTAGTCCAGGGGGTCACAAAGAGTCAGACACAACTGAGCGACTGGACAACAACAAGACTCAAATAGAGAGTGACTAATTTCAAAGGCCCCTTAGGGTTGGGGAACAAATTGCCTTCTGCAGCAGTAAGCCTCCCAGGGCATCCCCAGGGTCCACAGCATTCCCAGAGTCCCGCCGCTCTCCAGCCCTTTTTCTTCTATTTTTCCAAGCAACTCACCTATTGTGCCACAAAATTCTGGAAAGAGCTCCATGCATGAATTTGCTTTGGCAACACTGGAGAAAAGACTACCCTCATGGCACCAGATTCACGAGGAAAAAGGACAGAAGGGCCCATAAAAGTCTTTGGCTCCTGAAGACATTTCTTCTCATCCTCCTTATCAAGCCATCAGGGTAGGAGAAGATGTGAATGAGCTCTTCACAGCCCTGGGGTCAGCCTGTCAGTACTACCGCATTAGGAAAATTCCCATTAGAGGACTTTGGTCTTGCCCAAGTTAAGAAATAAAAGATTTCATGCAGAAGGAAGATGGTACCACACAGAAACTCAGATCCACAATAAGAAAATAAGAAACTCCAGAGAGGTTCCAAAGGAAGCTAAAGTAACACTTCCTAATTGCTCTAAAAATCACTTCCTAAAGAAAGAGCCAGCCGAAACTTTGTTAAAGGGCTGGATAGTAAATATTTTAGGGTCACAGGCCAAGTGGTCTCTGTTGCGACTACTCAAGTCTGCAGCTGTAACGTGGAAGTAGCCATAGACAATATGAAAACACTAGCTGTGTTCCAATAAAACATTATTTTAAAAAAAGGTATATTCACCACTGTGCAAAACCATTAGCAGTGAAGTCATGGATTCAGTGTCAGACAGAGACTGCGAGCAACCCAGGGGGTGACTGGCTCCTGGACTCACAATTTACTCCTCTTTCCTTGGGCCAGGCATTGGGCCAGGCCCTGAGGGTCCCCAGGAGAAGGGGGATATGCTCTGACTTTGGTTGGTCACAGCCTGGAGGAAGAGAGACTAAACCAATCACCTCGGATGGTGGGTAAGATAAGATCCAAGATGACCAAGTTCAGGGCCATGGGTTAGGGTCCCCCAGCCCACACTGGAGTGAGTAGGGGGTCAAGGACAGTTCCACATTTTGAGGGAGGGGAATGAGTCACAGCAACCCCACAAGCTGGGCAGAGCTGGGGAAACTCCTTGCTAACCTCCTTCCTGAGAAGGAAAGATGGTGACCACTGGCTCCTGCTGTCACATGTAAGGACCTGCCATGCAGCAAGTCCACTCTCCCATCCACCCGTCAGTGACAGCGTTTTCCAAAAGAGACACTACTTGGCATTATCAAGTAGATGGCATCACTGTCTCAAGGGAAAGGAAAGTATGTGTTTCAAGGCATTTTCTAACATTTTCCTCTCTGTCCCCAAGGTCTGACCTCAGTTGGATTTTGTCTGAAGCTCCAGTATTTGACCATCTGATGAAAAGAGGCGACTCATTGGATAAGACCCTGATGCGGGGAAGAACTGAGGGCAGGAGGAGAAGCAGGCAACAGAGAATGAGATAGTTGGATGGCATCACTGACTCAATGGACGTGAGCTTGAGCAAACTCTGGGAGATGGTGAAGGACAGGGAAGCCTGATGCGCTCACACTGGAGTGAGTAGGGGGTCAAGGACATTTCCACATTTTGAGGGAGGGGAATGAGTCACAGCAACCCCACAAGCTGGGCAGAGCTGGGGAAACTCCTTGCTAACCTCCTTCCTGAGAAGGAAAGATGGTGACCTCTGGCTCCTGCTGTCACATGTAAGGACCTGCCATGCAGCAAGTCCACTCTCCCATCCACCCGTCAGTGACAGCGTTTTCCAAAAGAGACACTACTTGGCATTATCAAGTAGATGGCATCGCTGTCTCAAGGGAAAGGAAAGTATGTGTTTCAAGGCATTTTCTAACATTTTCCTCTCTGTCCCCAAGGTCTGACCTCAGTTGGATTTTGTCTGAAGCTCCAGTATTTGACCATCTGATGAAAAGAGGCGACTCATTGGATAAGACCCTGATCCGGGGAAGAACTGAGGGCAGGAGGAGAAGCAGGCAACAGAGAATGAGATAGTTGGATGGCATCACTGATTCAATGGACGTGAGCTTGAGCAAACTCTGGGAGATGGTGAAGGACAGGGAAGCCTGATGCACTGCAGTCCGTGGGGTCTCCAAGAGTCAGACACAACTGAGTAACTGAACAACAACCAGGAAGTTACAGAAATTTGGCAAAAGAATGAAAGAAACATTCAGCCCACCCCCAGAGTTGCTTAGAAGCTCTCGTCAGCAACTGCTCCTTCACACGGTCCATCCCCTGGTGATGACTTTGCTCTGAAGTTGTTTCTTCTCCATGACTCTGTCTTCCTCTTGTGTGGCTGCATCTGATATTCAGCTTGCTGATGGCTCAGGGATTCTGGCGCCCCTTAAATGCTAGCATCACGACAAGCGGATCCTCAAATGGGTCATAAATAAGGGGGAAAATGCCAATCTGTGTGTTTGGGGGCTAGAAGACTCTCAGGGAACATGAAGGCTCAGATAATTGCAATATTCTTTGCAGAATCAATATCCTGCACACAGCTGCTAAGTCTCTTCAGTCGTGTCCGACTATGTGCAACCCCATAAATGGCAGCCCACCAGGCTCCTCCGTCCCTGGGATTCTCCAGGCAAGAATACTGGAGTGGGTTGCCATTTCCTGCACACAGAAGAGAGGGCAAAATGGAGAAAGGGCCCCAGAGTTCTCAATCCATCCTTCGAAGCTGTCTTTTGAGGACCATATTTATAAAGAATGAAACAGAAGTGTTTCTATGGTATTATATTAAGGCGTTTTTCTATGGTGTTATGTTTAACTTTTATTGATGAAAGATTGTGAGTCTTTTAGATGAAATACCAGATTTTAAATGAACAGTGCTGGGGAACCATGGCGATCACACAGTGAAACAAGATTAGCAGCTGGGTTGGCCAGCACAGGCAGCTGATGTGTGCTTGGTGCCACCACCGTCATGAAATCAGTGGTTTCTCGGCGACATGAAAGGACCACCATGAAAGGCCTCTTCTAAAGCAAAGGCCCCGAATTTGTCTGAAGAGCAGAAGAGACTTTGCTGCCAACATTGTGTGATCAGAACAGAACTGATGTATTTTCTTAGCACTGATCATTTTAAAATCATCTATGATTCTCCTGGTAATACTCCAAACACTGAACATTTTAAAAATCCACCAATTTAATCCCTAAAGATCAGAAGAGGACTTTCGCTGGAAGGATTTCAAAGAAAGTCAAAAAGTTGGTTTAAAAGAAAATGATGGGATCTTCATGACAAAGGCATTAACCTTTATTAATTCTTCCTAATTCTTCCACCTTCTGATACTACATTCAGCTCGGAGCATTTTTATCCTGACCTTTATGTTAATAGAAGCAATTAGCATAGCTGTGGTGAGGCAGGCCATTTATCTCTCATTTTTAGGGATTGGTGGTTTGTCTTACTGAAATTCACTTTATATTTTATCCTATTGCCAGGAGAAATATCAATAACCTCAGATATGCAGATGACACCACCATTATGGCAGAAAGTGAAGAGGAGCTAAAAAGCCTCTTGATGAAAGTGAAAGAGGAGAGCAAAAAAGTTGGCTTAAAGCTCAACATTCAGAAAATGAAGATCATGGCATCCGGTCCCATCACTTCATGGGAAATAGATGGGGAAACAGTGGAAACAGTGTCAGACTTTATTTTTTGGGGCTCCAAAATCACTGCAGATGGTGACTGCAGCCATGAAATTAAAAGACGCTTACTCCTTGGAAGGAAAGTTATGACCAACCTNATGAAGATCATGGCATCCGGTCCCATCCCTTCATGGGAAATAGATGGGGAAACAGTGGAAACAGTGTCAGACTTTATTTTTTGGGGCTCCAAAATCACTGCAGATGGTGACTGCAGCCATGAAATTAAAAGACACTCCTTGGAAGAAAAGTTATGACCAACCTAGATAGTATATTCAAGAGCAGAGACATTACTTTGCCGACTAAGGTCCGTCTAGTCAAGGCTATGGTTTTCCCTGTGGTCATGTATAGATGTGAGAGTTGGACTGTGAAGGATGAGCGCTGAAGAATCGATGCTTTTGAACTGTGGTGTTGGAGAAGACTCTTGAGAGTCCCTTGGACTGCAAGGAGGTCCAAACAATCCATTCTGAAGGAGATCAACCCTGAGATTTCTTTGGAAAGAATGATGCTAAAGCTGAAAGTCCAGTACTTTGGCCACCTCATGAGAAGAGTTGACTCATTGGAAAAGACTTTGATGCTGGGAGAGATTGGGGGCAGGAGGAGAAGGAGATGACCGAGGATGAGATGGCTGGATGGCATCACAGACTTGAAGGACGTGAGTCTGAGTGAACTCCGGGAGATGGTGATGAACAGGGAGGTCTGGTGTTCTGCAATTGATGGGGTCGCAAAGAGTCGGACACGACTGAGCGACTTCACTTTCACTTTCACTTTCATTCATTGGAGAAGGAAATGGCAACCCACTCCAGTATTCTTGCCTGGAGAATCCTAGGGATAGGGGAGCCTGGTGGGCTGCCGCCTATGGGGTCGCACAGAGTCGGACACAACTGCAGCAACTTATCAACAGCAGCAGAAGAATACAGGGAAATAATAATAAAGTCCTTTTTTATCCTTTTCTATATAGCATAACAATGATCCCCAATCACGGAAACACCTATTGGGACATCAGTTCAGGACAGGAACCAGGATGTTCATGTCAACAAGCATGACAAAACAATAAATGTATTCTTAAATATTTGTCACAAAGGTACATATATATGTATATATACACATATGAAACCGAAAGATGATACTGTTAAAAGTGCTGCAGTCAATATGTCAGCAAATTTGGAAAACTCCTCAGTGGCCACAGGACTAGAAACATCAGTTTTCATTCTAATTCCAAAGAAAGATAATGCTAAAGAGTGTTCAAACTACCATACAATTGCACTCATTTCATATGCTAGCATGGTAATGCTCAAAATCCTTCAAGCTAAGCTTCAGCAGTACGTGAACCAAGAACTTCCAGATGTACAAACTGGATTAAGAAAAGGCAGAGGAACCAGAGATCAAATTGCCAAAATCCACTGGATCATAGAAAAAGCAAGGGAAATCCAGAAAAACAGCTCCTTCATTGACTACTTGAAAGCCTTTGTGTGAATCACAACAAACTGTGGAAATTTCTGAAAGAGATGGGAATACCAGACCACCTTGCCTGCCTCCTAAGAAACATGCATAAAGGTCAAGAAGCAACAGTTAGAACCTGACATGGAACAACAGACTGGTTCAAAATTGGGAAAGGGGTATACACCAAGGCTCTATATTATCACCCTGCTTATTTAAATTTTATGCACAGCATATCATGTGTATCATGTGAAATGAGAGCAGGATGAATCACAGGCTGGAATCAAGATTGCCAGGAGAAATAGAAACAACCTCAGATATGCAGATGATACCACTTTAATGGAGAAAGTGAAGAAGAACTAAGATCTTCTGATGAGGGTGAAAGAGGAGAGTGAAAAAGGTGGCTTAAAAGTCAACATTCAAAAACTAAGATCATGACATCCAATTCCTCACTTCATGGCAAATAGATGGGGGGAAATAGGAAACAGTGACAAATTTTATTTTCTTGGGTTCCAAAATCACTGCAGATGGTGATTGCACCCACGATATTAAGACAATTGCTCCTTGGAAGAAAAGCTATGACAAAACTAGTTCAGTTCACTTCAGTAGCTCAGTCATGTCTGACTCTTTGCAACCCCAGGAACCGCAACACATCAGGATTCCCTGTCTATCACCAACTTCCGGAGTCCACCCACACCCATCTCCATTGAGTCAGTGATGACATCCAACCATCTCATCCTCTGTTGTCCCCTTCTCCTCCTACCCTCAATCATTCCCAGCATCAGAGTCTTTGCAAATGAGTCAGCTCTTCACATCAGGTGGCCAAATTATTGGAGTTTCAGCTTCAACATCAGTCCTTCCAATGAACACTCAGTATTGATCTCCTTTAGGATGGACTGGTTGCATCTCCTTGCAGTCCAAGGGACTCTCAATAGTCTTCTCCAACACCACAGTTCAAAAGCATTAATTCTTCGGCATTCAGCTTTCTTTATAGTCCAACTCTCACAGCCATACATGACCACTGGACAAACCATAGCCTTGACTAGATGGACCTTGTTGACAAAGTGATATATCTGCTTTTTAATATGCTATCTAAGTTGGTCATAATTTTCCTTCCAAGGAGTAAGCATCTTTCAATTTCGTGGCTGCAATCACCATTTGCAGTGATTTGGGAGCCCCCAAAAATAAAGTGCCACTGTTTCCACTGTTTCTCCATACATTTGCCATGAAGTGGTGGGACTGGATGCCATGATCTTAGTTTTCCAAAGGTTGAGCTTTAAGTCAACTTTATCACTCTGCTCTTTCACTTTCTGCCATAAGGGTGGAAAGTGAAGTCACTCAGTCATGTCTGACTCTTTGTGAAACCATGGACTGTAGCCTACCAGGCTCCTCCCTCCATGGGATTCTCCAGGCAAGCATACTGGAGTGGGTTGCCATTTCCTTCTCCAGGGGATCTTCCCAACCCAGGGATTGAACCTGGGTCTTCTGCATTTCAGGCAGATGCTTTAACCTCTGAGCCACCAGGGAAGCCCCATAAGGGTGGTGTCATTTGCATATCTGAGGTTATTGATATTTCTCCCAGCAATCTTGATTCCAGCTTGTGCTTCTTCCAGCCCAGGGTTTCTCATGGTGTACTCTGCATATAACTTAAATAAGCAGGGTGACAATATACAGCCTTGATGTACTCCTTTTCCTATTTGGAACAAGTCTCTTGTTCCATATCCAGTTCTAACTGTTGCTTCTTGACCTGCGTATATGTTTCTCAAGAGGCAGGTCAGGTGGTCTGGTTTTCCCATCTCTTTCAGAATTTTCCACAGTTTATTGTGATCCATACAGTCAAAGGCTTTGGCATAGTCAATAAAGCAGAAACAGATGTTTTTTCTGGAACTCTCTTGCTTTTTCCATGATCCAGCAGATGTTGGCAATTTGATCTCTGGTTCCTCTACTTTTTCTAAAACCTGCTTGAATATCTGGAAGTTCACTATTCATGTGTTGCTGAAGCCTGACTTGGAGAATCTTGAGCACTACTTTCCTAGCGTGTGAGATGAGTGCAATTGTGCGGTAGTTTAAACACTCTTTGGCATTGCCTTTCTTTGGGATTGTAATGAAAACTGACCTTTTCCAGTCCTGTGGCCACCGCTGAGTTTTCCAAATTTGCTGACATATGAGTGCAGTGCTTTCACAACATCATCTTTTAGGATTTGAATTAGCTCAACTGGAATTCCATCACATCCACTAGCTTTGTTCATAGTGATGCTTCACATTCCAAGATGTCTGGCTCTAGGTGAGTGATCACACCATCATGATTACCTGGGTCGTGAAGATCTTTTTTATACAGTTCTTCTGTGTATTCTTGCCACCTCTTCTTAATATTTTCTCCTTCTGTTAGGTCCCTACCATTTCTGTCCTTTATTGAGCCCATCTTTCTTGAAGTGTTCCCTTGGTATCTTTAATTTTCTTGAAGAGATCTCTAGTCTTTTCCATTCTATTGTTTTCCTCTATTTCTTTGCTTTGACCACTGAGCCAGGCTTTCTTATATCTCTTTGCTCTTCTTTGGAACTCTACATTCAAATGGTATATCTTTCCTTTTCTTCTTTGCTTTTCACTTTTCTTCTTTTCACAGATATTTGTAAGGCCTTCTCAGACAGCCATTTTGCTTTTTTTTTGCATTCCTTTTTCTTGGGGATGGTCTTGATTCCTGTCTCCTGTACAAGGTCACAAACCTCCATCCATAGTTCATCAGGCACTCTGTCTATCAGATCTAGGCCCTTAAATCTATTTCTCACTTCCACTGTATAATCATAAGGGATTTAGGTCATACCTGAATGGTCTCATGGTTTTCCCCACTTTCTTCAATTTCAGTCTGAATTTGGCAATAAGAAGTTCATGATCTGAGCCACAGTCAGCTCCTGGTCTTGTTTTTGCTGACTGTATAGAGCTTCTCCATTTTTGGCTGAAAAGAATATAATCAATCTGATTTCAATGTTGACCATCTGGTGATGTCCATGTGTAGAGTCTTCTCTTTTGTTGTTGGAGGAGCATATTTGCTATGACCAGTGTGTTCACTTGGCAGAACTCTATTAGCTTTTGCCCTGCTTCATTCTGTATTCCAAGGCCAAAGTTGCCTGTTACACCAGGTGTTTCTTAACTTCCTACTTTTGCATTCCAGTCCCCTATAGTGAAAAGGACATCTTTTTTGGGTGTTAGTTCTAGCAAGTCTTGTAGGTCTTCACAGAACTGTTCAACTTCAGCTTCTTCAGCATTACTGGTCAGGGCATAGACTTGGATTACCGTAATACTGAATGGTTTTCCTTGGAAATGAACAAAGATCATTCTGTCATTTTTGAGATTGTATCCACGTATTGCATTTTGGACTCTTTTGTTGACTATGATGGCTACTCAATTTATTCTAAGGG
Source organism: Oreotragus oreotragus (assembly GCA_006410675.1). NCBI lineage: Eukaryota > Metazoa > Chordata > Mammalia > Artiodactyla > Bovidae > Oreotragus > Oreotragus oreotragus. The sequence goes on along the minus strand of SJYX01016707.1, from coordinate 108,689 downwards.
ATTCCTGCCTACAGTAGTAGATATGTAGGTCATCTGAGTTAAATGCACCCATTCCAGCCCATCTTAGTTCATTGATTCCTAGAATGTCGACATTCACTCTTGTCATCTCCTGTTTGACCACTTCCAATTTGCCTTGATTCATGGACCTAACATTCCAGGTTCCTATGCAATATTGCTCTTTACAGCATTGAACCTTGTCTGACAAAGTTAGACAGCATATTAAAAAGTAGGATATCATTTTGCTGACAAAGTTCTGTATGGTTAAAGCTATAGTTTTTCCTGTAGTTATGTACAGATCTGAAAGAAGGCTGAAGGCCAAAGAATTAGTGTTTTTAACTGTGGTTCTATAAAAGACTCTTGAGATTCCCTTGATAACAAGGAGATCAAATCAGTCAATCCTAAAGGAAATCAACCCTGAATATTCACTGGGAGGGCTAATGCTAAAGCTGAAGCTCCAGTACTCTGCAAAATGTTGACTCATTGAAAAACACTCTGATGCTGGGAAAGATTGAAGGCAAAAGAAAAAGAAGGTGGCAGAGTATGAAATGGTTAGATAGCATCAACTGACTTAATGAACATGAACTTGAGAACACTCTCGGAGTTAGGGAAGCCTGGCATGTTTCAGTCCATGGGTTTGCTAAGAGTTGGACAGAACTTAGCAGCTGAACAACAATAAGATGTTTGCTTGTGATCCTTTAAATGTCAGATACACAACAGTATTTTTAGGGATGCAGTGATGTACCTCCAAGATCCTTTGTCCTTAAGCATCATTCATTTATAGAGTTCCATCACAAGTTTATGATGGTAACCTAAGACAGATATTCAGGAAAGATATTTAAATACTGAAACAGTGAAAAGGAAATGTTCTCAAACAAATGAAGATAATTTGAATTTCCCATATAGGTCAAAAATTTTTTTTTTCTGTAAAAAAAGTATATATTTTAGCCTTCACAGACCATACAGTCTCTATTTCAACTACTCAGATTTGATTTTTTAATTCAAAAGGAGCCATAGACAACACATATAAGATCAGCAAAACCTTATATACTAAAAATGGCCGCTGGCTGAAACTGGCCTGATGGCCATGGTATGCTAGTCCCTGATATAGTCAATTTAAAATCATTCAAGTATATCACACTAGCTTAAATAAAATTAGAGTGTCTAGCAATTATAAAGTTATGCAAAAACATCTAAAGTCACTATGACTGGTCTCTTGTTTGGAATGTAAGTGACTTAAAGCTTGTCTTCTGTTTTCGTTTCAATTACGGGCTGTCCGCATTTTGCTATTCTAAATAAAGGTGAAATACATATGTTTTTAACTAGGAGTCCATTACTCTCTGGAGTAGGAAATAGCAACCCACTCCAGTATTCTTGCCTGGATAGTTGCATGCACAGAGGAGCCTCATGGGCTACGGCCGATGGGGTCGCAAAGAGTTGGACATGAGTGAAGTGACTTAGCATGCATGCACCATCACTCTCAAACCTATTTCTCAATTAAAATTTAGTCATGTCTTACATTTTCCACACCTCAAAGCTAATAACAATAAGAATGCAATAAAAATTTGCTCATTTTTCCTCTATATGCATAAATAATCCTCACAACAACCAAAAACTAGTTTTACTTTGATAAATGCATTGCAAGGATTATTGCAAGGATTGTCATGCGTAGTTTTTATATCAGCCTCCCTCACCTAGAACACTACTGTGAAAAAGCATTATATATTTGCTTTTGAGAAATAAAGTATACCTTGAAGGCTCAAGATTTTATTGCAGAATGTATGCTTCTGATACTCAAAGTTTAGTATGCATATGAATCATCAAAAGACTTTGTTAAAAATGCAGATTATACTTCAGTAGATCGGAAATTAGGCTGAGATTCTGCATTTATAAATGCTCCCAAGTAGTATTCGTGCCACTAGTGTATACACCAAGATATATAGTAATGGTGTATATAGCATACTTTATAGTATATGCTACATGCATACTATATATATAGTATATAGTATATATTACGTGTGTGTGTGTGTGTGTGCTAATTTGCTCTAGTCATGTCCAACTGTTTGTGACCCTGTGGACTGTACCCTGCTAGGCTCCACTGTCCATGTGATTCTCCAGGCAAGAACACTGGAGTAGATTGCTATTTCTTCCTCCAGAGAATCTTCTCAACACAAGGATTGAATCCATCTCTTATGTCTCCTATATTGGCAGGTGGCTTCTTTACCATTAGCATCACCTTTGTATAATATATGCTATGGTGTACAGTACATTACAGTGTAAAATTTGAGTTTACAGTATATATAATAGTATGTATAATATATCATCAATTCAGTTCAGTTCAGTTCACTCAGTCATGTCTGACTCTTTGTGACCCCATGGACTGCAGCATGCCAGGCTTCCTTGTCCATCACCAACCCCCCAAATTTACTCAAACTCATGTCCATCGATTCAGTGATGCCATCCAACTATCTCATCCTCTGTTGTCCCCTTCTCCTCCTGCCTTCAATCTTTCCCAGCATCAGGGTCTTTTCCAAGGAGTCAGTTATTCACATCAGGTAGCCAAAGTATTGTATACTTTATATACAAATATTTGTATATAAAGTATTGTATACAAGTTATAGTATATTATAGCTTATTTTAATATACAAATAGTATTCTTGACTGATGTATGATGATTATATAATTTTGTCTGTTAACCAAATAGATGATACAGAATTGATTTCTAATTCAGTATGTTTTTTTATGTATACTAGCCTGGAGAATCCCAGGGATGGGGGAGCCTGGTGGGCTGCCATCTATGGGGTCACACAGAGTCGGACACGACTGAAGTGACTTAGCAGCAGCAGCAGCAGCACTGGGTTACATGTTTCCCAGCTCTAGTAATCTAAGGATGTGCTGAAACATAAATTAGACAAAAGGCATTTAAATATTTTAGAATATAGAGAAGTGTGTTTATCCTCTTGTCACTGTGAGTTTATTCAAGAACATATCAGAATTTATTCCCAGGAGCCAGCATGGGGAACCCCGCCGACGGCAAAGGTCATGAGGAAGGGGCCTGACATGCAAAGGTGGAATCAGGCCTCGTGGGCCTCCCCTGGAACTTCTCAAGAATCTACCCCAAAACCAGAATCTGTCTGTCTTATCATTTCATGACTTCCCAGCTCTAGTAATCTAAGGATGTGCTGAAACATAAATTAGACAAAAGGCATTTAAATATTTTAGAATATAGAGAAGTGTGTTTATCCTCTTGTCACTGTGAGTTTATTCAAGAACATATCAGAATTTATTCCCAGGAGCCAGCATGGGGAACCCCGCCGACGGCAAAGGTCATGAGGAAGGGGCCTGACATGCAAAGGTGGAATCAGGCCTCGTGGGCCTCCCCTGGAACTTCTCAAGAATCTACCCCAAAACCAGAATCTGTCTGTCTTATCATTTCATGACTTTCACCAACTCCTCTGACATTAACAGGGGGCTATCCCCACCAACTTTCTCTAGAAAGGGTTAACTTAGAGCTCCAGTTAATAGTCTCCTGCATATAAAAGGAGTTTCTCAGCTCATACCCCTCTGATGGCTCTCTGACTTGCCTGAGAGGTTTTCCCAGACTTTTACAACTACGCATGTGATTGTTTACAGCCCCCCAACTGTGAGAGGCACAGGAAGCCTAAAACATACTTTCACTTTCATCAAGAGGCTTTTTAGCTCCTCTTCACTTTCTGCCATAAGGGTGGTGTCAATTTAGCTCCAACGGAGGTCATTCCTTAGTCCAAAGTACCTGACACTTAATATTCACACAAATCACCCAGTAACCTTGTGAACATTCAGATTCTGATTCAGTAAATCTAGGTGAGGCCTCAGATTCTCTTTTTCCAATAAACTTCCATGTGAGGCCCTTGCTGACAGAGTGTAAGCCTTTTAATAACCAAGGTCTTTGATTCTAAACTAGAGTCATCTGTAACAACTCCTAAACTACATATACCTGCTGCACTGGAATTAACAAGGGTGGGCTCATAGTTTTAAATAATCACAGGTGATTCTAATGAAAGCCAGAGTCAGGATTCATTGTCTTATGTGGTTCCCCAATAGACCTCCTTCAAACTTGTACAAATATAACCAAAAAACTGAACATATGATACCATACCATTGTTAAGTACTTGAGATACTATTTGGTGATCTTTTCATAGAAATATAAAAATATATGACTTACTGAAAAACATGTTAGTGTCTATTCAAAAGACTGTTTTTTTCTTTTCCACCCTGTAGTTTGCCATTTATTTGATAGTTCATGGGCTTTTTAGATAATGAGTTATGAAAAGAGAGGAAACTAAAATGGTGATAAAAGGCGGGAAATTGATCATTATTTAATATAACATAAATGAATATATATAGAAAAAAGCATTGGATATGGAATTATAATGAAAAATTATTTATTAATTTCTAGTGTTTATTAATTGGAAATCTCTGTGTTAGGGGTTTTGGGGCTTCCCAGGAGGCGCAGCGGTAAAGAATCCTCCTGCAATGCATGAAACTCAGGTTTGATCCCTGAGTCAGGAAGATCCCCTGGAGAAGGAAACGGCAACCCACTCTAGTATTCTTGCCTGGGAAATCCTGTGGATAGAGGAGCCTGACCAGCCACGTCCCATGGGGTCAAAAAAGGGTCAGACATGACTTAGCAACAAAGCACATGTGTTTTAGGTTAAAAACTGGTAGCCTTTAGGTCCAAATTTAAACTGCAAGTGTGTTTTGTTTGAGTTAAATATTATGGTTGTTGTTTGTTTGATATGCTCTTTGCGTTTGAATATGTTTAAACCAAGCATACATTCAGACACAGGTCCAAATACATTTTCTCATTTTATATACATATTTATATTATTATCTATCCTATAGGCATTTGAGTTTTTATTCCATATACACATATTTCATGTATGCAAGCACTGGATTTTATTATCATATTAGCCAGGCTAAAAGATAGTTTATAGTAATAAAAAAATGACAAAGCAAAAAAAAAAGAAAAAAGATAACTCTATCTGAAAGGCTAAAACAAATATTTAATTTACTTGTATATTTTTAAAAAATCTTCGAGGACCTAAATTAAAATAATCCATATGAATTACACTCAGGAAAATGATCATGCTTCAGAGTCCTGAATAATTTCTACATGTTCAAATACATTTGTTATTGTATAACTGTTTAAAAATTCAAGTATTGGCACACAGCATTCCTCTGCAAACCAAGGTTTGCAAAAACATTATCCTATCAACTATTATATACAATCAGTTGTCCTTTAATTTTCTTTAAGATGAGTCATATTTAATGAATCAACTTGAAATAATCACTTATACACGCCTGAATTTTCTTCCATACAATCTAATCTCCTAGAAAACAATGCATCAAGATCTAAAAGCTACAATTTGCTCAAAATAAATATCAGTTAGAACTTATGTACTAATTAAACCTTATGATTATGTTGTAAAATTTGTCCTAGGCATTTTTTTGAAAAGGTAGAAAGGCAAAATCTGATAGTACTGTTACGAGCCACATGTGTTTTTCAGAATATCTGAACTTGTCATTTTCCAAACTTGTCATTTTCAAGGTAACTTGCTGCCTTGAAAAAATATGATTTTGGTGAAATTACAGTTTTTTGTTTGTTGTTTACAGCTCAGACGAGGACTTTTTAAGCTCATTATTATTATTAATGAAACAGGTGTCACTTCAAGAAGCTTTTGAAAATTGCATATAAACTTTGTTTAGTTTATGATGAAATGATAGTTATAACAACTCAAACAACCTTCTACTGACAAGAAAATTGGTCACAAAAATTCCCAAACTACAATGTCAACCTCCTGAAAATGTTTTGTATGTAAACCTGAAATATTAAGAGAGATGTTGCTTATAATATATGCAGAAAAAAGCATTCTTAATTTTTAAAATAACAAGACTTTTAAGTTAAACCATGTCACATTTATGACAAGAGAAAAACTACTTATTTTGGCAGCTTGTGACTTAATGAAGCATTTAAGTATCAATATAAGGCTTCATTAAATGGAAACATATGGCAAACCATATCATTATTTAGTTATTCAAATATTGAAGTACTGTTACAGTTTAACAATGTAAATAATACCTAGTAAATGCATCACTTCATTGCAAAGTTTCAGAAAATAATTTTAATAGATCGTTATAGATCTTGCCACTATGTTAAGTATTTACAGCTATAATAAGAGTTAATTTTAGTGGTCATCATACTTCATCCAAAAGAGTAAATATGAAAAAATAGGTTTAAAAAAAGAGAAAGTGCTTCAGCAGAAAGGGAGTTCTGGACTTGGAATAAGTTTCATACTTAGACCAAATATATCATTGATAAAATTATAATCCTCAAGTTTAGGAGAAAAATCCTTACATCTCTAGACTATTATAATGGTTTTTCATGAATGAATATATATATTAGAATATCAGAGAAGTTATGACTTATATTTTCACACTAAAATCACCTACTGTAGCTCTATGGTGATAATGTGATAAAAAATACATATCTGGTTATTCAGATGACCAAAATATATATCTCATATATATTTGGTCTTTGTTCAGAGTTTTTGACCTACATCTTCTAAAAACTTTGAAATTTCCTGTGATAAGGGTTATAAAAGTGTTTTTGGCTTTGTTAATGGGGTAACTTTTGCCACCCACCCACCTAGCCAACACATTCCTAAAGATGGGAGCTGGTTGCCAGGAGAACAAGTCACATGACTAGAGGATTAGAACATTCAGTCCTACTCCATGATTTCCAGGAAAAGAGAGGACCTAGAGGTTGAGTCAATTGCCAATGGTCAATAATTTAATCAATTATTACTATACAGTGAGTTCAGTTCACTTCAGTCCTGTCTGACTGTTTGCAATCCCATGAACCAGAGCATGCCAGGCCTCTCTGTCCATCACCAACTCCCAGAGTTCACCCAAACTAATGTCCATTGAGTCAATGATGCCAACTAACTATCTCATCCTCTGTTGTCCCCTTCTCCTCCTGCCCTCAATCTTTCCCAGCATCATGGTCTTTTCAAATGAGTCAGCTCTCTGCATCAGGTGGCCAAAATATTGGAGTTTCAGCTTCAACATCAGTCCTTCCAATAAACACCCAGGACTGGTCTCCTTTAGGATGGACTGGTTGGATCTCCTTGCAGTCAAAGGGACTCTAAAGAGTCTCCTCCAACACCATGATTTCATGGCTGCAATCACCATCTGCAGTGATTTTGAAGCCCAAAGAAATAATATCAGCCTCTTTCTCTTCTCTATTCCTCTCATTCATTCATTCATTTGCCTACGCCATTTCTCCTTCGGATTCCCCTGGATCCTGCGGGGGTTGGACTCCAGCAATTTATTACATGTTGATGGTGACCTATCCTGTATTTCATTATAAAATTTGTAAGGGTTAATTCTCATATTGATTATTAGAATTTTGATCATATGCTCAGAGCAAAAGTTCATTTTGTGGTTCTATTTTTAAAGAAGAATGAATTATTTTAAGAAATGTTCTGTGTAACACTCTTTTTAAAAATCATACCCAATTAAAAGGCTGATATGTAAATTATATTTCAAGGCTACAAGCCAAATACTAGGATAATCTGCCTACAGAAGGAAGGTTTCTCTGGAGTAAATGTTGCTGGAGGGTTATTTTCACAATATATGCTGTTTGTTTTAGTCTATTGTATTTAGAGGAAAGAGTTCCATTTTATTCAACCTGATTAAATGTATGCTAAGTATATTAAACTTAGTAGTACTTTCATTGTTGTGACACATGAACTCAATATCACTAGTGATATTCTTTTATTATCACAAAATTAGTATTTAGTCAGGATAAAATAGAGATGATATTTCATCTGTGTTTTGAAGTCTACAAAGTTCCTTTTTGTACCTTAAAATTAACTTTCCTTTCCCCAATCTCAGTGAGTTATTTTTAATGTATTATATGTGCTGGCTTTGAAAGGTTCTGCCTTAGGTCATGTTAATGGTTTTACTAAACATTCAATTTATAATTTACATTGGTTTTTCTAGTTTCAAATTTGGATTTAAATGTGAATGTGTAAAAGGTCCAGGGATCTAGATATGATTGATAACCAAGGAATTTCCACAGTATGCATTTGTCAAGACAAAATTTCTATTAACAATTCCTAAACATTTTTCAATATCATCACACTGACTGTGTTATTATATTTGCTTATTTGCAGCTTTATTGCTGGTATTTTACAAAACAATCCACAGTCTATACCTGGGTAAAGAAATAAAAATATAATAGATTTTATGTTGTTTAAAAGTCTTTTTCCCCTTTGATTACATCTGCAGTTTGGAAATCCTCCTGCTTACCCCTAGAGTTTCTGCTTAAAAGTCTATTACTTCTCAAAGGCAGGTAACTGCAGGTGTTTCCTATGCAGGTGTTTGACTGTAAAAATCACTGCCACTCAAGGCAATTCACAGCATTCTTTCTAGCAGCAAAAAATAACCCACAGAATTTATTTCAGGTAAATATAAGCTATAGGATACCCACAATAAAAAATGCAAATTCAATATTGAGTTTTTAAAGTGGAAACCCAGGAATGCCAGGAGATTTTCTTGTGTATACAAATAAAAGATGCTGGTTTGAAAAAGTTAAGCAAAAGGTAATATTTTGTAAAGTGATAGTATGAGAATCCACTAAAAAAAAATGGCTTTATAAAGATGAATAAAGAATAAAATATTGTGGAATAATTTTAAGCAATGTACCCTAAAACAATGTATATTGCAGTCATATACATATACCACTATTGTAAAACTGAAATTCTGGTGTATGTTCCTTTCTTTCTCATCTAGTTGATTTTTTGTAAATACAAAAACCAATATCAGTGCCATATATACACTTGTTACACTTAACAGATATTCATTATTAGATTGTTTAATGGAAAGTTGTGTCATGAGGACTGACAAAGCGGAAGAAATGATTGATAGACTGTGTAACAGTTATGAAATAATTCAGAAAGTATTAATATCTATACATTGTGTTGAGTATCTGGATTTAATATGCACAAGTTTCTAACTAGAGTTTGGAAGATCTGTATGAGTAATATTACAAAAATAACCCTTTCCCAACTGCTGCCCAAAGGGAAGGTCATAGCAGCTACTATGACATTGCATGACTAGATTCCAATCACCCTGGAAATGTTTTTGAGTAACAAAATGATATATAGTGAAATAACAAAAGGAAAGGACTTTGCTAGACATCTGTTGAATTTTCATTTGAAAAAGCTAATATTCCTACGCATACCCTTCCACTTCTAACTGAGCTTTCTTGTCCTGGGCTTCCCTAGTAGCTCAGTGGTAAAGAATTTGCCTGCAGTGCAGGAGTTGGAGGAGATGTGGGTAAGATCCCTGGGTCAAGAAGATCCTCTGGAGAAGGGCATGGCAACCCACTCCAGTACTAAAACAACTGAGCATCATGCATGCATGTCATGGCAACAAGTAAATCCATATTAATGATGCAATCAGAAGTCTTTTGGCTTGCATTTCAACTTCNATCAATTATTACTATACAGTGAGTTCAGTTCACTTCAGTCCTGTCTGACTGTTTGCAATCCCATGAACCAGAGCATGCCAGGCCTCTCTGTCCATCACCAACTCCCAGAGTTCACCCAAACTAATGTCCATTGAGTCAATGATGCCAACTAACTATCTCATCCTCTGTTGTCCCCTTCTCCTCCTGCCCTCAATCTTTCCCAGCATCATGGTCTTTTCAAATGAGTCAGCTCTCTGCATCAGGTGGCCAAAATATTGGAGTTTCAGCTTCAACATCAGTCCTTCCAATAAACACCCAGGACTGGTCTCCTTTAGGATGGACTGGTTGGATCTCCTTGCAGTCAAAGGGACTCTAAAGAGTCTCCTCCAACACCATGATTTCATGGCTGCAATCACCATCTGCAGTGATTTTGAAGCCCAAAGAAAAAAGTCAGCCACTATTTCTACTGTTTCCCCATCTATTTGTCATAAAGTGATGGGACCAGATGCCATGATCTTACTTTTCTGAATGTTGAGCTTTAAGCCAACTTTTTCACTCTCCTCTTTCACTCTCATCAAGAGGTTCTTTCGTTCTTCACTTTCTGCCATAAGGGTGGTGTCATCTGCATATCTGAGGTTATTGATATTTCTCCCAGCAATCTTGATTCCAGCTTATGCTTCATCCAGCCCAGTATTTCTCATGATGTACTGTGCATGTAAGTTAAATAAACAGGGTGACAATATACAGCCTTGACATACTCCTTTCCCAATTTGGAACCAGTCTGTTGTTCCATGTCCATTTCTAACTGTTGCTTCCTGACCTGCATACAGTTTTCTCAAGAGGCAGGTCAGGTGGTCTGGTATCCCCATCTCTTTCAGAATTTTCCACACTTTATTGTGATCCACACAGTCAAAGGCTTTGGCATAGTCAATAAAGCAGAAATAGATGTTTTTCTGGAACTCTCTTGCTTTTCCAATGATCTGGTGAATGTTGGCAAATTGATCTCTGCTTTTTCTAAAACCAGCTTGAACATCTGTAAGTTCACGGTTCACGTATTGCTGAAGCCTGGCTCACAGAATTTTGAGCATTACTTCATTAGTGTGTGAGATGAGTGCAATTGTGCAGTAGTTTGAGCATTCTTTGGCATTGCCTTTCTTTGGAATTGGAATGAAAACTGACATTTTCCAGTGCTGTGGCCACTGCTGAGTTTTCCAAATTTGCTGACATATTGAGTGCATCATTTTCACAGCATCACCTTTTAGGATTTGTAATAGCTTAACTGGAATTCCATCACCTCCACTAGCTTTGCTCGTAGTGACACTTCCTAAGGCCCACTTGACTTCACATTCCAGAATGTCTGGCTCTAGGTGAGTGATCACACCATCATGATTATCTGGGTCGTGAAGATCATTTTTGTATAGTTCTTCTGTGTATTCTGGCCACCTATTCTTAATATCTTCTGCTTCTAAAGCCTCCACAAAAATCCCAAAGGATGGAGGAGGTTCAGAGAGCTTCTGGATTGGTAAACTCTTGGATCTGCTGAGAGGGCTGCATCCTGGAGAGGGCATGGAAGCTTCATGCCCCTTCCCTATACCCTGCCATATTGGCTACCATTGAAACAGTACCTCCTCCATGTAGCTGCTCCTGAGTTATATCCTTATGCAGCAAACTGGCTATCTAGTAAGTAATACGTTTCTCAGTTTTGTGAGCTGCTCTAGCAAATTAATGAAATTCAAGGAGAGAGTCATGGAAACTTCTGATTTATAGTCAATTGGTCAGAAGGGGGAGGTGGGGTCAGTCTTGTGGGACTGAGCCCTCAGCTTATAGGATCTGATGCTGACTCTGGGTAGATGGTGTGAGAAATTAGTTGAATTCTTAGACACCCTGGTGGTGTCTGAGAATTGTTTGGCGTTGTGTGGTAAGCATCCTCTCCCCCACATACACATATCCACACTGCAGTTGGGTCCACAAACCCAAAAAAGGTACACTCAAAAATGTCTAGTTGTAAATTTCACATAGTGGGTCTTGGTAAATATAAATGTGTACAACCCAATAAATAATAAATAATTTGATTATTTGGGGACATTTTAGTAGCTCTGATATATGTGTTCTATTCCAGTTTTTAATCATTCTTCATTCTCCTGTGTATATCACTTTCCAAAGCCTAATTAAAATATTTCTTAAATGTTTGCTTTGCTTAAGGTAAACTTTTTATATACACTCTGAAATGCCTATAATTGCCAGATATTTTCTATATAGGGTAACAAAATGTCAACAAAAGTCTTTTTTTATTCTAAAAACACATTAAATCTTAATGAAGCAATGCTTTGTGATACACTCACTAGCATAGCTGAGTTACTTTTAGACAATTTATGTACAAAATTAAGGAAAGCTTGGATGGAGTCCAGAAGCAAATTATTATACTCTACTTAGTGTCACTGAAAACAGGACCATTTTATTTTATATTTAATTCTTCCTCATTTTCAGGTGCTTTAGAGAATACTGTAAATAATTCAAGGAAAATATTAAATAATAGAAAACAAGAGAGAAATAAATTTAAATAGTATAATCAAATGAAGAAACATTTTCAGCTAAGAATGGAAATGAGAATGAAAGCAGTGATGTTTATAATGAGATAAAGTATGGCTACTCTGTGCAGTCAATGATTCATGACAGCACTGGAGTATAATGTGGGATGAGAAGCAATTAAGAATAGCATAAATATAGCCTAAAAGAGTCTATCACTACCAAAATTAAGTGGACCCATCCAGTCTGGTGACTCATTTTCATTTTGCAACACAAATTTTTTATATATTTATTTAAAAAACAAATTATATATATATATATATTTATTTATAAAACAAATTATATATATATTTATTTAAAAACAAATTATATATTATTTATTTATAAAATTATATATATACTTATATAGTATATATAAAGGGGAACTTTCCTGGTGGCTCAGATGGTAAAGCATCTACCTGCAATGCAGGAGACCTGGGTTGAATCCCTGGGTCAGGAAGATCCCCTGGAGAAGGAAATGGCACCCCACTCCAGTACTCTTGCCTGGAAGATCCCATGGATGGAGGAGCCTGGTAGGCTACAGTCTATGGGGTAGTAAAGAGTTGGACATGACTGAATGACTTCACTCACTTATTGTATATAAAACAAAAAGTCTGTAATGAGCAAATGAATTTCAAATTACATAGCTGCTTGAAAATAATAATTCATTTTTTTCACTTCTGGCTAAATCAATATGCAGAAAATTTTAATGCATACTGTTGCCTTCTTCAGCATATCCTCAACTGTTTATTTATAATCTAATAGATATGTAAGGATGACAGATGAAATGTTGTTTGAGGTAATGAACTGTTTGTCTGACTAGCAACAAAGCATAGTGCAATGATAAAGAACATGGTTTGAAATCAGTCTAGTCTTGGTTTGAGCTCTACATATGCCACTTAGTCATGTAGCTTCAGATGTTTTTATTAATACTGTATCAATTAATGTTGCATTTCTATTAACATTGCATCTATTGCATCTTTATTTCTCCATCTCTAGTGACTGGAAAAGGTCAGTTTTCATTCCAATTCCAAAGAAAGGCAATGCCAAAGAATGCTCAAACTACCACACAGTTGCACTCATCTCACATGCTAGTAAAGTAATGCTCAAATTTCTCCAAGCTAGGCTTCAGCAATACGGGAACCGTGAACTCCCTGATGTTCAAGCTGGTTTTGGAAAGGCAGAGGAACCAGAGATCAAATTGCCAACATCCGCTGGATCATGGAAAAAGCAAGAGAGTTCCAGAAAAAACATCTATTTCTGCTTTATTGACTATGCCAAAGCCTTTGACTGTGTGGATCACAATAAACTGTGGAAAATTCTGAAAGAGATGGGAATACCAGACCACCTAACCTGCCTCTTGAGAAA
>SJYX01016707.1:79103-93522 GCA_006410675.1 Oreotragus oreotragus | reverse complement strand
GTTGGCTTAAAGCTCAACATTCAGAAAACAAAGATCATGGTGTCTGGTCCCATCACTTCATGGGAAATAGATGGGGAAACAGTGGAAACAGTGTCAGACTTTATTTTTTGGGGCTCCAAAATCACTGCAGATGGTGACTGTAGCCATGAAATTAGAAGATGCTTACTCCTTGGAAGAAAAGTTATGACCAACCTAGATAGTATATTCAAAAGCAGAGACATTACTTTGCCGACTAAGGTCCGTCTAGTCAAGGCTATGGTTTTTCCTGTGGTCATGTATGAATTTGAGAGTTGGACTGTGAAGAAGATTGAGCACTGAAGAATTGATGCTTTTGAACTGTGGTGTTTGAGAAGACTCTTGAGAGTCCCTTGGACTACAAGGAGATCCAACCAGTCCATTCTGAAGATTAACCCTGGGATTTCTTTGGAATGACTGATTCTAAAGCTGAAACGCGAGTACTTCGGCCACCGCATGAGAAGAGTTGACTCATTGGAAAAGACTCTGATGCTGGGAGGGATTCGGGGCAGGAGGAGAAGGGAACGACAGAGGATGAGATGGCTGGATGGCATCACGGACTCGATGGATGTGAGTCTGAGTGAACTCCGGGAGATAGTCATGAACAGGGAGGCCGGGCGTGCTGCAATTCATGGGGTTGCAAAGAGTCGGACACGACTGAGTGACTGAACTGAACTGAGTAGAAAAATAATAATAATATCTACCTCACAAATTTGCTGATATTATATTAGAATTAAATAATGCATGCAAAAGATTCAGTGGAATACTACTTAAAAATTTTCTGGAGAGATTTTCTTTCAAATGAGGCTTAATATGATTCAGAAACACCAAAACTTTAAAGAAGTGTTTTTAAAAGAACAACATGAGGGCTATCTTGGGGAGTTTATCAGAATAAAACACAAAAGCAAAATTCCAGATGGGGAGCCTCACATATAATAGCAGAAACAAATTAGAAAGCAACTCATCCTGAGTAATGAGAAATGTCAAGCATACACATATATACCAAATGGAATCAAAGACCAAGAACTTCATATCCTTCAGCAATCGGATGAAGATTATAAATAATTTGTGCAATTATGAAAGACTTTAAAGAGCAATAGAAATCTTAATAAAAGAACAAGATACCATGAAAAAGAACAAGGTCATCTGAAAAAAAAATTTGAAAAGCAAGAGGTCTAGCAATTAAAATGTAAATTGTAAAAAGACATGTTATAGGAATAGTTCAACATTCAAGAAACTAAGATCATGGCATTTGGTTCCATTACTTCATGGCAAATAGAAGGGGAATAAGTGGAAGTAGACAGATTTTATTTTCCTGGGCTCCAAAATCACTGAGGATGATGACTGCAGCCATCACAAAAAAGACACTTGCTCCTTGGGAGGTAAGCTATGACAAACCTAGCGAGCATATTAAAAAGCAAAGATATCAGTTTACCAACAAAGGTCTATATAGTCAAAACTATGTTTTTTCTAGGAATCATACGCATGTGAGAGGTGAACCATAAAGAAGTCTGAGCACTGAAGAATTGATTCCTTCTAATTATGGTGCTGGAGAAGACTCTTGAGAGTCCCTTGGATTGCAAGTGCAAGGGGGATCAAATCAGTCAGTCCTAAAAAAAAATCAATCCTGAATGTTCGTTGGAAGGACGGATGCTAAAGCTGAAGCTCCAGTACTTTGGCCACCAGATGCAAAGAGCCAACTCATTCGAAAAGCCCCTGATGCTAGGAAGGATTAAAGACAAAAGGAGAAGTGGATGACAGGATGAGATAGTTGGATGGCCTCACCGAATCAATGGACATGAATCTGAGCAAACTCCGGGAGAGAGTGAAGAACAGGGATGTCTGGAGTGCTGCAGTCCATTCCAGATGCAAAGAGCCAACTCATTCGAAAAGCCCCTGATGCTAGGAAGGATTAAAGACAAAAGGAGAAGTGGATGACAGGATGAGATAGTTGGATGGCCTCACCGAATCAATGGACATGAATCTGAGCAAACTCCGGGAGAGAGTGAAGAACAGGGATGTCTGGAGTGCTGCAGTCCATGGGGTCACAAAGTCAAACATGACTTGGTGATGGAAGAGCAACAACATAGGAATAGTTGACATAGCTGAAGAGCTGATTAGTGAAAATTCACTAATTAGAAGAAATTAACCAAAGGCAACAAGGATAGATGAAGTTAAAGTATAAAAGAGATGTTATAAGACAGGGATGGTAGAAGAAAAAGGTTCAAAGCAGATATATGAAGATCTAGGAGGACAGATAGAAGAGAGAGAAATAATGGAGACAATGACTGAGAATTCTTAAGATGCGATAAAAGACAGGAATCCTCAGATTCAGGAAGGACAAAAAGTCTTCAGAAGGATTAACACATATTTATTCAGTTGACCCTTGAACAACACAGGTTTGACTGTAAAGATCCACTTATACACACATTAAAAAAAAATTAATGCACACATTAAAAAAAAATCCACAGAGTAATACACCATACATGGTTGGTTGAATCTGCAAATACAGAACCATGTATATTGAGGGATGACTAAGCCACTTGAGTGTCTGGGGATGTTGGTATCCTAGGCTAGTACTGGACCCAATTGCCCATGGATAATAAGGGACTCTATTTCCTAAATTCAAAAACAGAGATAAGATCTTAAACACCAGAGATAAAAGATTGATCTTAAAAACAACCAGACTGGAAGGCAGAATGCTTATAAAGTAATACTGTTAGACAAAAAATAGATTGACCAATAAAAATACACAAACACAAACACACACATTATATATATTTATATACACACACACACACATACACACACACAGAGAAACTTCAAAAAAAAAAAAAANAAAAACAACCAGACTGGAAGGCAGAATGCTTATAAAGTAATACTGTTAGACAAAAAATAGATTGACCAATAAAAATACACAAACACAAACACACACATTATATATATTTATATACACACACACACACATACACACACACAGAGAAACTTCAAAAAAAAAAAAAAACACCTCAAAATCTTTAAATAGCTAAGACAAAAGCAATGACAAAAACTCAAATACTTTGCTTCTAATAGATTGCCGCTGTATGAAATCTTAATTCAAGAGGGAAAGTCAATCTAGAAGTAGAAATCAGAATGAAAAGAAAACACTAGAAAATGTATTATGTAGATAAATCTAAAGAAGTGTTGACTTTATTTAATAACAATAGCTCCGCCCAATTTAGGGGGCATGAAACAAAGTAGAACTAAAATATAGGGTGATTAAAACTTGCAGAAAAGTAGAGCAACAATTGCAGATAAAAGGTTGTAAGTTTGGAGAAGGAAATGGCAACCCACTCCAGTGTTCTCACCTGGAAAATCCCATGGACGGAGGAGCCGGTCTGTAGGCTACAGTCCATGGGCTCGCAAAGAGTCGGACATAACTGAGTGACTTCACTTTATATTACTGTTGGCATAAAGATACAGACATTGATTAACTTTAGACTTCTTGATTCAAGAATTCTGTAAAAATTGAGATTATCCATTAAAAATCTAACAAAAGTAGGTTGAATATGAAATACATTGATTAGATAAAAATAGGTTTAACATACTAAAACCTGTTTACTTAAAGGGTATTGAAGTAGGCATATTTCTGGCTGCTGCTGCTGCTGCTGCTGCTAAGTCATTTCAGTCGTGTTCGACTCTGTGTGACCCCAGAGATGGCAGCTCACCAGGCTCCCCCATCCCTGGGATTCTCCAAGCAAGAACACTGGAGTGGGTTGCCATTTTCTTCTCTAATGCATGAAAGTAAAAAGTGAAGGTGAAGTTGCTCAGTTTTGTCCAACTCTTCACGACCCCATGGACTACAGCCTACCAGGCTCCTCTGTCCATGGGATTGTCCAGGCAAGAGTACTGGAGTGGGATGCCATTGCCTTCTCCTATTTCTGGCTAGAATAATCCAAAAAAATGAACAAATAAGGAATATTAGGGGACTTCTGTCTCTGATATCATTAGAGAGATATCTTTAATAGCTCTCACAATTAGGGCAACCTGGCAAGCTGAAGTCAGTGTAAGAAATTCTGTTGGAAGGTGTCTGGAGAGGTAGGTAATAAGAGAGTAATGAATTTGCAGGTGATGATGGAGTAGGGCAAAGGACAGAAACTCCATGAGATGAGCCGAGGTTTTATGGCTACTTTTTTCCTAAAAGAATTTCCTAATTGAGGAATTAGCAGCTCAGAGCCTGAANTAGAAGAGAGAGAAATAATGGAGACAATGACCGAGAATTCTTAAGATGCGATAAAAGACAGGAATCCTCAGATTCAGGAAGGACAAAAAGTCTTCAGAAGGATTAACACATATTTATTCAGTTGACCCTTGAACAACACAGGTTTGACTGTAAAGATCCACTTATACACACATTAAAAAAAAATTAATGCACACATTAAAAAAAAATCCACAGAGTAATACACCATACATGGTTGGTTGAATCTGCAAATACAGAACCATGTATATTGAGGGATGACTAAGCCACTTGAGTGTCTGGGGATGTTGGTATCCTAGGCTAGTACTGGACCCAATTGCCCATGGATAATAAGGGACTCTATTTCCTAAATTCAAAAACAGAGATAAGATCTTAAACACCAGAGATAAAAGATTGATCTTAAAAACAACCAGACTGGAAGGCAGAATGCTTATAAAGTAATACTGTTAGACAAAAAATAGATTGACCAATAAAAATACACAAACACAAACACACACATTATATATATTTATATACACACACACACACATACACACACACAGAGAAACTTCAAAAAAAAAAAAAAAAAACTCAAAATCTTTAAATAGCTAAGACAAAAGCAATGACAAAAACTCAAATACTTTGCTTCTAATAGATTGCCGCTGTATGAAATCTTAATTCAAGAGGGAAAGTCAATCTAGAAGTAGAAATCAGAATGAAAAGAAAACACTAGAAAATGTATTATGTAGATAAATCTAAAGAAGTGTTGACTTTATTTAATAACAATAGCTCCGCCCAATTTAGGGGGCATGAAACAAAGTAGAACTAAAATATAGGGTGATTAAAACTTGCAGAAAAGTAGAGCAACAATTGCAGATAAAAGGTTGTAAGTTTGGAGAAGGAAATGGCAACCCACTCCAGTGTTCTCACCTGGAAAATCCCATGGACGGAGGAGCCGGTCTGTAGGCTACAGTCCATGGGCTCGCAAAGAGTCGGACATAACTGAGTGACTTCACTTTATATTACTGTTGGCATAAAGATACAGACATTGATTAACTTTAGACTTCTTGATTCAAGAATTCTGTAAAAATTGAGATTATCCATTAAAAATCTAACAAAAGTAGGTTGAATATGAAATACATTGATTAGATAAAAATAGGTTTAACATACTAAAACCTGTTTACTTAAAGGGTATTGAAGTAGGCATATTTCTGGCTGCTGCTGCTGCTGCTGCTGCTAAGTCATTTCAGTCGTGTTCGACTCTGTGTGACCCCAGAGATGGCAGCTCACCAGGCTCCCCCATCCCTGGGATTCTCCAAGCAAGAACACTGGAGTGGGTTGCCATTTTCTTCTCTAATGCATGAAAGTAAAAAGTGAAGGTGAAGTTGCTCAGTTCTGTCCAACTCTTCACGACCCCATGGACTACAGCCTACCAGGCTCCTCTGTCCATGGGATTGTCCAGGCAAGAGTACTGGAGTGGGATGCCATTGCCTTCTCCTATTTCTGGCTAGAATAATCCAAAAAAATGAACAAATAAGGAATATTAGGGGACTTCTGTCTCTGATATCATTAGAGAGATATCTTTAATAGCTCTCACAATTAGGGCAACCTGGCAAGCTGAAGTCAGTGTAAGAAATTCTGTTGGAAGGTGTCTGGAGAGGTAGGTAATAAGAGAGTAATGAATTTGCAGGTGATGATGGAGTAGGGCAAAGGACAGAAACTCCATGAGATGAGCCGAGGTTTTATGGCTACTTTTTTCCTAAAAGAAGTTCCTAATTGAGGAATTAGCAGCTCAGAGCCTGAAGAGCACTTTTGGTGAACTGCTATTAAGAGGGGAAGAGAAAAGACACTGATGCAGAGTTTGCCTGCAGGGCAAGAAGGACGTTTTGCTAACACACTGTTTTCTTCATATTGAATGGATACCATAAAGATGTGAATCCTAGGAGTAAAACCATCCAATAGGTGGCTGAAACAAATAGGCATCTATTATTTCACAGTCTGGAGGATAACAGTCTAAAATCAAGATGTTGGTAGGGTTGGTTTCTTCTGAGGGCTCTTAAGGATAATCTGTCCCATGCCTCTCTCCTAGCTTCTAAGGACTGCAGGCAGCCTTTGACATTCTTTGGCTTGAGAATGCATCACTTCAGTCTCTGCCTCCATCTTTACATGCCATTCTCTCCGTGTGTTTGTCTCTTCTCGTGGCTGTGTACCATATGGACAAGTACATTATGGTCATAGAATAGACTAATACAAGCATATCTCAGCGATATTATGTGTTTGGTTCCAGATCACCACAAATAAAGTGACTATCACAATAAAGCAAGTCGCAAATCTTTTGTTTCCCAGTGCACATGAAAGTGATGTTTATACTATTGGTATATTAAGTGTGAGATTACATTATGTCTAAAAATCAGTGTACTTACCTTACTTTTAAAAATACTTTATTGCTAAAAAAAAATAAAATAGACTAAATATCCTCTGAGTTTTCAGCAGAAACATAATCTATTTGCTGGTGGAGAAATTTTGAGAATTACCAAAATGTGGTACAAAGGCATGAAGTGAGCAAACAGTTTAGAAAAATGGAGCCAACAGATATGCGGGATGTAGGAATGCCATAAGCCTTCAGTTTGTTAAAACAAAAAATGAACAAGAACAAAAAATAAATAAATAAAAAACAATAACAAGAAAAAACCCTCAATATCTGTGAAGTACAATCAAGCAAAGCACAATAAAATGAGGTATGCCTGTAGATCAGTTAAAACAGAGAGCCTGAAAGTAAACTTATATTCCTATAATAAACTGAATTTTCACTAAGGTGCCATAGAAATGCAATGAGAACAGGGAAAGTGTTTTCCACCAACCTGCTGGAAAAAAATTAGATACCCACTTAAAGAAGAACCCCAATCATTATTTTATACCACAAACAAAAATTAATTTGAGGTAGATTCTGAAACATAAAATCTAAGCCAAAATTTTTTCTAGAAGAAAACAAGGGGAAATATTTTTCCAGCTTGGGAGAAGTAATGCTTTCTGAGACAGCACAGAGATAGCATTGATCAAAAAAGAAAAATGGTTGAAAAATTGGATATTATGGGTTGAATTGTGTCCCCCTTAAGGATACACTGATGTCCTAACACCCACTACCTTAGAATTTGACCTTATTTGGAAATATTTGCAGATTTAAGATGAGGTCATATTGAAATAGGATGGCCCCTAAGCCAGTATGATGTGTGCCCTAATAAGATGGTGACCACGAGAAGAGATAAATACAGGAAGAATGCCATGTGGAGATAGAGGCAGAGATTCAACTGATGCATTTACAAGTTAATGAGTGCCAAGGATTGCCAGTAGTCACCAGGTGCTAGGAGAGATGCAAAGAACATAATCTTCCTAAGAGTCCTCAGCAGGAACCAGTCTTAATGACCTCTCTATTTTGGACATTCATTCTCAAGACTATGGAATTATAAATTCTTGCTATTTCAGCCCCTGATTTGTGATACTTTGTTATGACAACCCTGAGAACCTAACACATTAGACTTCTTAAAATGAAAAACTTCTGCTCACCAAAATCCATCATTTAAGAAAACTAATAGGACACTCACGAACTGGGAGAAATATTTACCAAACAAGTACCTAACAAAGGGTTATAGACAGGATATAAAATGAATTCTCACAGCGGAATAATAAAAAGACAAACCACCCAGTTAAAATAGTGAAAGATTTAAACAGACACTTTGGAAAGGAAGATATACAAATGATCAATAACCTTATGAAAAAGATGCCCAATATTTAGTAACCATCAAGAAAATATTCATTAAAATCATAAAGACATAGCACTAGACACCCCCTGGAATGGCAAAAACTAATAAGAATGAAAACATCAACTTTCATGTTAATGAGAACATGGAGTAGCCAGAACTCTCACTATAGGTCAATATGCAAAATGATATATTTTGTAAGTTTGACAGCTTCTTATAAAGTTAAATAAATACCTTTTAACCTAACAATTCTACCCTTAAGACATAACTCAAAAGAATAGAAAATATGTATCCTCAAAAAGTGTGGTTCTCAAATGTTTAATGCAGATTGACACATAGTAGCAAGAATCTGGGAGAAGGCGATGGCACCCCACTCCAGTACTCTTGCCTGGAAAATCCCATGGACAGAGGAGCCTGGTAGGCTGTGGTCCATGGGGTCGCAAAGAGTCGGACACAGCTGAGCAACTTCACTTTCAATTTTCAGTTTTCACTTTCATGCATTGGAGAAGGAAATGGCAACCCACTCCAGTGTTCTTGCCTGGAGAATCCCAGGGACGGGGGAGCCTGGTGGGCTGCCATCTATGGGGTCGCACAGAGTCAGACACGACTGAAGCAAGTTAGCAGTAGCAGCAGCAGCAAGAAGTTGCAGAGAGTCCAAAGACCATCAGATGGAGAATGGATAAAGAAATGCAGCATACTCAATGTAACACTACTTAACAGATCTCAGGAACATTATACAGAGAGAATGAAGTCTTGCATGAGTACATACTGTATGATTCCATTTATATGAAATTTTAGAAAATGCTAAAATAATCTATGGTCAAAAAAATCAGAAGAGTGTCTGAGAGGGTTGACTGAAAAGGGATGGAGAGAGCTTTTTGGGTTGATAATAATATTTTATTTACTGATAGAGATTTGGGTTCATTAGTGTATGCACTGTTCAAAACTCAGTAAGATATAATTTTTGCATTTCAATGTGTATAAATGTTATCTTAAAAAAACAGGTAAGTATAAAATTCCATTTGATATGTATACTTAAGTTTTAGAAGTGCAGTTTAATATGGGATTCATGACAAAAGTTAAGAAAAATTGATGAATAGAGATATGAATAGATGGATATATGATACAGTAAAATAAGTATAGCAAAATTTAACTGTATAATCTTGTTGATGAGTATATAGTGTTCACTGTACTATTCTTTCAACTTTTAGGTATTTTTGAAAATTTTCATGATGAAGGATTCTGGGTGGAAAATGGATGCTAATTACAGCTGGCAAATATAAGTAGTTAATTATAGGAGGCAACTATAACAAAAGATATGCCAGAACTGAATATTCTTTGGTAGGACTGATGCTGAAGCTGAAACTCCAATACTTTTGCCACCTGATGCAAAGAGCCAACTCATTGGAAAAGACTCTGATGCTTGGAGAGATTGAAGGCAAAAGGAGAAGGCGGTGGCAGAGGATGAGATGATTACATAGCATCACCAACTCAGTAGAGTCAATCTGAGTGAACTCCAAGAGATAGTGAAGAACAGGGGAGCCTGGCATGCTGCAGTCCATGGGATCCCAAAGAGCTGGATACAGCGACAGAACAACAACAATGCTAGAAACATTATAGAACTGTGATAGTAAAACAGAGATGAGATTACAAATCAGTGACAAAAGACTGAATCAGGCAATAAATGGTGCCTGGACAATTGGCTGTCCATATGGATGAAGTCATCTCACACCTCACTCAAAAATAAAATCCAGATGGATAGAAGATCTAGATGTAAAAGCAAAACTACATTACATTTAGGAAAAAAATAAGAATATTTTGAATCTTGGGGTTGGCAAGGATATTCTAAAATAGCCACCAAATCCAAAAATCATAAAAGAAAATAATTTCACTAAAATGGAGATAATTTCTGTACAGCAAGGGACATCGTAATAAAAGTGAAAAGACCAGCCACAAACTGAAAGTTACATTTTTTAACACATATAACCGACCAACTGTTATATCCAACATAAAAGAAAATTCTCACAAACTAAAAAGAACAACCCAGTCAAAATGGACATCAGGAAGTTCATAGAAGCAGAATAGAATATGGCCAAAAAAATTTTTTTTAATATGCTGAGCCTCACTAGCATTTGGAAAAGTGGTAAGTCAGAAGAAAGTAAGAGATCATTCATAATTTATATCCTATCACATGATCTGTGGGGAAGATATGCTGCTGCTGCTGCTGCTGCTAAGTCACTTCAGTCGTGTCCGACTCTGTGTGACCCCAGAGATGGCAGCGCACCAGGCTCCCCCATCCCTGGGATTCTCCAGGCAAGAACACTGGAGTGGGTTGCCATTTCCTTCTCCAATGCATGAAAGAGAAAAGTGAAAGTGAAGTCGCTCAGTCTGTCCGACTGTTAGCGACCCCATGGACTGCAGCCCACCAGGCTACTCCGTCCATTGGATTTTCCAGGCAAGAGTACTGGGGTGGGGTGCCATTGCCTTCCCCTGGGGAAGATATGAGGATAATGTATTTCTTATCCATACTGATGGAAAGGCAGATCAGAAAGTCAAATATGTACATACCCTAGACCCAGCAACCAATGTAGGGATCTTCTCTTGAGAGACTCTCACACATGTCCGTAAAGACACATCCAGTGCTTCCCTGGTGGCTCAGAGGTTAAAGTGTCTGCCTGCAATGCGGGAGACCTGGGTTCGATCCCTGGGTCGGGAAGATCCCCTGGAGAAGGAAATGGCAACCCACTCCAGTATCCTTGCCTGGAGAATCCCATGGACGGAGGAGCCTGGTGGGCTACAGTCCACGGGGTCGCAAAGAGTTGGGCACTACTGAGCGACTTAACTAACTAACTAACTAGTGATGCTCCCTACAGCTCTGTTTGTAACATGATAGAAATAAATTGCTTTACTGTCATAGACTTACATAAACAATGAAACAGTGGAACCTAGAAGTATACATGAATTTATCTATACATAGCAACACGAATGTACCTCAAAACTGTGATGCAAATAAAGAACATAATGGAAAATATCAAATTCAGAATGATACCAATTATGAATAACATTAAACATAAAACAATAGAATATATGAGTTAGAAATATATACATGGATGGAAAATATTTTTAAACATGTTTTAGAATGCTGTCAATTGTAAGAAAATTTTTTGTCTCTTGAGAGAGAGGGAAGGGAATAGAATGAGAGATATAGAGCTATAAATCTGGGTGTCCCTTTATCTCCCTCTTTAAAAAAAGAGTTAAATCAACTATCATCAATATGGAAAAATATTAATATAGATATCTCGTGTAAGTTTCAGGTTTGGTTGAAATATTTCAGAGTACAATTTAAAATGTTTTAAAAGGAAGAAACATTTATGTCAGTTTATTTGGCTAATTTAAAAGGAAATAATATATAGCTTTGAATGGCAAGATATGTGCCTCATTTTAATTATTTATATGTTTGAAAGGACCTAGTCATATTCTTTTGAGATGCTGTCTATAATGCCTTCATGAAAATTACTTGCCCTTTGAAGATCACTTCCATAAGATGCTGGAAATGGTAAGTAAAAAAACAGCAGTAACCAAAGTTCAAGCAATAGGATAAATGGACAGCTTAAAAATGCAGCAAAAGGCAAAACCCTCTGTGACAATGTATAATTCTTCCATTCCCTGGAAATCGAACCAGAGGTGGAGAAAACGAACCATGTTTATCCTGTACATTTCTTATTCAATATAGTTTCAGTTTTTGTTTTGTATCAAAAACGGCAGCTTAGACAGATAGCCCACAAGTAATATTTAAGACTCCTGATGTGAAATATCATCAAAATTATAAACTTTCCCAGTTCTCTAGTCATCAAATGCTGGTGTTACTAGTTTGAAAATACTGATTTTGTAGATAATTTTTTATCCCAATCAGTGTCATTTCAGTTTTGAAATATTTCAAATGTAGATTCCACTATGGAATCATAAAAGATATTATTTAAAACTAATAATATTTTTCTTATTATTGTAGACTATCTTCATATCAGCCACTATGCTGTAATGATATTTCTTATAGTACTGAATAATAATTTTGTAGCTGAGGATGTTGAGGATATTAATCAGCATTGACCAGGGCATATCACTATAGGGTTTTATATATTGAAATACAGGAAGTGAGTGTTATAGTATATTATAAAATATGGCTGTATTCAGGAAATAGTTGGTATGTTTGTTAAAAGGATAGAAAGCTAAGTGGAGGGTTGATGGATAGAGGGATGGATGAAGATATATTTTCAAACCATGGCCCCTTTTACTGCATCATATTATTTTTTTTCATAATTAGTTCCTTATTAATGAGCAGGAGTATACTGGTGAATTGTTATATATCTAAAAGGCTAATTAACTTTGAGAGGTATATTTCTAATCAGATTTCTAAACTGTATGAGAATCTTAGTGGGTGAACTGACACATTTATATACCTCAAACTTATTGCTCAGTTAATTTCATCTAAAACCAAACATAAGATTCCCATTTACTTCCCAAATAAGGCATCTAAGTCTTAGTGTGTATATATTATTTTCCTTTGTAGGTGGTTTTTCTTTTGATAGTATCTGGCTAAATATCATATACAAATATCATTGTTTAATACATTTTAATTTCTTTATTGAAATTAGATGAATATATAGCAAGACATTCAACTCCAACATATATATGCTATATGTATTCATTCATTTATTGAACAAATATATAGTAAACATAAAGTATATTATGTAGACTATAGTAGAGAGCCAAAACTATGCCATTTTGTGCCCATGAAACTTAAGGGTTAGTGAGGGAAACAAACCAAAATATTGATAAAGAAATAAAGCAATTAATAATTACAAATAATACTAAGTTTCATGGAGAAAATAAACATTGTGGAATGATATACAATAAGAGTATACTTACTCAGATAAGGCAGTCAGAGAAGGCTTTTCTGAGGTGGTGTTGCTGAAAGTGATGAAAGTATAATCACTTCACCCTGCTAGTTAACGATAAAACACCAAGTTAATGTCAGTAGGAAAGATCTTTAATAACCTGAAAGATGGAGTTTCATAGACTTATTGGTGGAGATTTTAAAGTTTGTTCTTAACCTAGAGTCCATAATATGTGTGTACTTGTACATGCTCCGTTGTGTCCAATTCTTTGCAACCCTTTGGACTGTAGGCCATTAGGCTCCTCTGTCCATGGTACTTTTCAGGCAAGACTATTAGAGTGAGTTGCCATTTCCTCCTCCAGAAGATCTTCCTAAACCAAGGATCAAACCCATGTCTTCTATATCTCCTTCATTGCAAGCAGACCTTTTTACCCGTTGAGCCAGGGAAACCTAGCATCTGTAAAATTCTAGCTCTTGAGCCAGGGAAACCCAGAATCTGTAAAATTCTAGCCAAAATGCCATGTTCACATAACAAGGCAGAGAGAGTGGAGCTATAACCAAAGTCTTACAAGATCATATTCTACAGAAGAATAAAAATCCTAATTACAATTTTTTTGGGGGGTGAAATGTTCTTTTTTTTTTTTTTCTTTTCCCAAACATGAACCACCCCCCCGCCACCTCCCACCCCACATCATCCCTCCGGATCATCCCCATGCACCAGCCCCAAGCATCCTGCATCCTGCATCGAACNCGTACTCCTTTTCCTATTTGGAACCAGTCTGTTGTTCCATGTCCAGTTCTAACTGTTGCTTCCTGACCTGCATACAGATTTCTCAAGAGGCAGGTTAGGTGGTTTGGTGTTCCCATCTCTTTAAGAATTTTCCACAGTTTATTGTGATCCACACAGTCAAAGGCTTTGGCATAGTCAACAAGAAGCTTTAGCATGGATTAATTTACCAGATTAGCTAGTTGTCATTTTGGCAACTAGTCCCTAAGGAAATAGATTACAAGCAAGTGATTTTGATACAGGCAGAATAAAAAAAAAGGAGTTGGAACAGGGAAAATTTCCAGAGCTGAGCCATGAGACTGCTGAGAGATAAGGAAGAGGTTATTGGGTGCCTCAAAGAGAGAGCAAAACATAGGAAGACAACTAAACAATTTTGCCCATATCCTACCCATACTGGTAGTGCTATGAGCTTTCTGAAAATAGATATTTCAATGCCAAAATGACCTTATCCCTTTGAAGGCAGAAACCATATTTTTCTTGGCTTAATTTTTCAATTCTTTACAATGAACACTTAATAAAATTTGTCACTCAAGAAATAAAAATTATTATATCTTAGACTGGCTTTCTGGAAAGCTATCAGATTCTAGGTTCAATAAAATATATACCCACACAAAGTTTTGTTTTGTGTTTAGGTTCACAATATGATTTTTTTGTGAGCACAAGCATACAAACTGCTTTCTTTCTTTCTTTTTTTTTTTTAAATTTTTTGTTTGAACTCCCAAACATGAACCACCCCCCCCCCACCCCCC
>SJYX01016707.1:61792-73511 GCA_006410675.1 Oreotragus oreotragus | reverse complement strand
GATGTGGACCTTCAGGTGGGACAGGCTCACAAGTCCTGGCTGACACCAGAGAGACCTCTCTGCTGCAGGCAGGGTTAGCTGTTGTCACAACTCAGCAGTTCAGGTCACTAGCCAAAAAACCTACATCCACGTTCCAGCTTCACGCCTGTCTCGCCGCCATAACTTTCAGACTAGTAGAGTCTGCCTCCACCTGATGGAAATATCTAGTAATTAAGCCAGCAGTCTTCAGCCCAAGGTGTGTATCAGAATCACCTGGCGGGCCCAGGAAGCATCCAAAGACCTCCGCTTGCTCCTGTGTCCTCACAGCTGGAAGAGCCCTCCGAACTCGAGCAGCTCGGTGGCTCCGGCAGAGGGGAGACCCACCCCTTAGGAGGCAGGCCCACAGTATAGAGCCGCTGCGCGGGCTGGACCTGAGTGTCACCACATCAGGCTTATCCGCCCGATTGATCAATGACTGAGTCGCTCTCGCCGGGATCAAGGGCAGAGAAGAGACGTGTTTCCAGGCAGACTGTCCCCTGTCTCAGGAGGGACACACTGGCCCTTCTCTCTCCCAGGAGCCACCCTCTCAGGTAAGTTTCTGGAGGCTGGAGTCACAGGGGCCTTCTTTTCTTGGCCATGTCTGTGGCTCCTCACACGGGCTCGTGGGCTTATTTGGCTGTGCTGGGTTTTCGTTGCTGTGCAGGCTTTTCTCTAGTCGTGGCGAGCAGGGCCGACTCTCTAATTGCAGTGCAGGCTTTTCTCTCGTCATGGCGAGCAGGGCCCCATGTTCCTCCCAGAGCGTGAGGAGCCGGCAGGGCGAGGCGAAGGTCTCCGGTCCCAGTTTTCTAATTACAGCCTTGCACTGCCTTTCCTGATGAGAGTTCAGATTTCCCTTCTGGCCTTGTTTCCTTCATCAATTAGGTCAGACTTCAGCACCTTCAACATCTCCTTTTTGACCCGAGGATGCCTGTGGAGCTGGGAGTTCACGGCCTCCCTGCCTCAGGAGCTGCTGCGTCCGTCCACCTCGGAGCCTCTGGCTTCCGCCTTACCAGCTTCTGAACTGCTTTCTTTAAGCATGAGGAATGCGTCCATTTGTTCCAGAGCAAATTGAAACTGGATAAAAATGAAGTGGACTTTAAACTTCACATCAGCACTTTAGATTTTAAAAGATTAGGCCACATTTTCTAATTTTATGTGGAGTCACAAATTTTAAAATTTTAAACAATGTAAAGGAAAGTAATCTTGTAAAAAAAAAATAAGTGATTGCAGTTTACACTGGATGTTGGCATTTTTATTGAGTAATACAATAATAATTATAACAAGATTTTATTCTTAAAATTCTTAAAATATATTCTTAAAATTTTATAGCATAATGCAAATATAAGTAAGATATGAGTATTTTGTTTTATTTAACATCAGTTCAGTTCAGTCGCTCAGTCATGTCTGACTCTTTGCGATGACATCTCAAATGTTCTTCAACTATGCTGTTGAAGTAGATCTTAAGCTGCATGTTAAAAAAAAAAATCTATTGCTATAGCTTATTGTAAACCCCAAATATTTACCCGGGTATCTAGAAAAATATGCTCTTGAATTCTGTACATATGCTCTTGAATTCTGTACATGTGAGAAAACTGATTGAGTGCAGAGTATTAGCACTACCAATTGTCACTCTTCTTAATGTTTTTAGTTTTAAAGGTGCACGTTTGGATCCAGGGACACAGCCTGTGCAGTCTTTCTGCAAATTAAATAAAGGTGCCTGTTCTTAGGGGCAGATGAAGTCTCCCCACTCCTTAGGGAATAAAGTTTGATAGGTGAAACTGCATTTGGATTTCAATTCCCTAACTATTTCATCAAGTGTCTATGTGATGCTTGTTAATTGTCTACACCTTCCTACCTTGCATCCTCTCAAAGCTACCGCAGATTTTATATATTTTACTTTAAAATAAATTGTTTTAAAATTTATTTTCTGTATGATTTTCTTGTCAGTGATGACCCTTGATATTAAAACTGTTGTATTTCATCTGGGGGTTCCCAGCACTTTGGCATGTAGGTGGCATGATGAATTCCATTCATGTTTGATGAATGAATGAACACATATGAGGTTTCTCACTAGTCAAGCAATCCAAGTTCCAATCATTTGATTAGTGGAAAATCCAATATTAAAACCCTGAAAAGAACTAATTTCTATACCGGTAGAAAATTTCAAATTCCAGATTGGCTCCCCTTGACTCCTCTTCCATACAACCTCCCCCATCAGACTAGTCCTAATACTAACCTGTGAAGAAAATATTATTAATTAAGCCTGCTGGTGACAAGCATTCAACTTAATATTTTTAAACTTAAGAAATTATGTTTGTTTTATCTGCTTGTTGAGAATATCTGGACTGCATTATAGCAATAATGCATTAGTGTCTCACTACTAGTGGCAACAGTGAAAGGTTGACTGCAAGGTTTCCTCTTCAGTTCTCTGGGTCCAGCTGAAAATGTTTTACACATTTAAAGTTAGCCTTCATTCATTTTCAGATATGTCTTACATCTCAAACACATATCAATTTCTTTCCTTTTGAGTTTAGTGTTAGTAACCAAATAACTTAAAATGTCTGTAGACTAGATGGAAAAATGAAAATCACACAGTAATATAGATACACTTTTACACTTGTTTTGCTGATAGAAGAAAAATGACAATTTCAGAATTTTACTTTTATGATTGGTAAATTCCAGTATTCAGGGCTTTGAGCCCCATGTATTGTCTCTGTTGAGGGACTGTATTAATGGGGTTGACTCAAAAGTACATCATGACTTCACTGTTAATACAAATCTGCCTCCATATGCTCTAGTGTCAAGAAGCTGTTGGTTGTGAGTGAAGTCAGTTAATAAATATAGAAGGAATAATAGAAAATTACCATTTAACAGTCATCACTATAATTATTTATAGAGGAGTGTGTGTATGTGTGTGTGGAGAGAGGGAGAGAAAGATTGCAAAATGTGGCAAAATGTTAACCATTGTTGAATTTAGGTTAAGAGTATATGGGTACTCTGTATTTTTCATTCAGCTCTTTTGTAGGTTTAAAAACAATAAGTTGAAAGAGAAGGTATTTGATTAGAAATTTCACATGGAGCCTAGTACTGTGAACTAGGGCCCCAAATGCAAAATTTGCTCTATAAAATGCTTTTTTTTTAACCCCACTAAACCAAGGATGCTAAAGCTGAAACTCCAGTACTTTGGCCACCCTATGTGAAGAGTTGACTCATTGGAAAAAACTCTGATGCTGGGAGGGATTGGGGGCAGGAAGAGAAGGGAACGACAGAGGATGAGATGGCTGGATGGCATCACTGACTCGATGGACGTGAGTCTGAGTGAACTCTGGGAGTTGGTGATGGACAGGGAGGCCTGGTGTGCTGTGATTCATGGGGTTGCAAAGAGTCGGACATGACTGAGTGACTGAACTGAACTCAAACCAAGGATAATATAATAAGCTGACAAGACTGTGTCACTGAGCCTCTAAGTTTTGAAAGAAATTGAGAGACATTCCATCCTGAAAGAAGAATCAAATTTGGTTTTCATTTATTCATTCAGCAAATGGTTTTTGAATCCTTGTCATATGCTAATATATTCTTTGTGCTGTAGGAACAGCTGTCAATAAAACAGAAAGGTTCTACTCTTAGTGCACACTGTATGGATTAGAAATATCAAAAAACACATAAAGAAATGATCAAAGTAATTTTAGAGAGAATACCAGACCACCTGACCTGCCTCCTGAGAAATCTGTATGCAGGTCAAGAAGCAACAGTTAGAACTGGACATGGAATAACAGACTGGTTCCAAATAGGCTAAGGCGTATGTCAAAGCTGTATATTGTCACCCTGCTTATTTAACCTATAGGTAGAGTACATCATGCAAAATGCCAGGCTGGATGAAGCACCAGCCGGAATCAGGATTGCTGGGAGAAATATCAATAGCCTCAGATATGAAGATGACAGCACACTTATGNACAGACTGGTTCCAAATAGGCTAAGGCGTATGTCAAAGCTGTATATTGTCACCCTGCTTATTTAACCTATAGGTAGAGTACATCATGCAAAATGCCAGGCTGGATGAAGCACCAGCCGGAATCAGGATTGCTGGGAGAAATATCAATAGCCTCAGATATGAAGATGACAGCACACTTATGGCAGAAAGAGAAGAACTAAAGAGCCTCTTGATGAAAGTGAAAGGGAAAAGTGAAAAAGTTGGCTTAAAATGCAACATTCAGAAAACTAAGATCATGGATGGAGTCTGGTCCCATTACTTCATGGCAAATAGATGGGGAAACAATGGAAACAGTGACAGAGTTTTTTTTTTTTTTTTGGCTCTAGAATCACTGCAAACGGTGACTGAAGCCATGAAATTAAAAGACACTTGCTTCTTGGAAGAAAAGTTGTGACTAACTTAGACAGTATATTAAAAAGCAGAGACATTGCTGACAAATGTCCACTTCGTCAAGGCTATGGTTTTTCCAATAGTTATATATGGATGTGAGAGCTGGACTATAAAGAAAGTTGAGCACTGATGAACTGATGGTTTTGAACTGTGGTATTGGAAAAGACTCTTGAGAGTCTCTTGGACAGAAAGGAGATCTAACCAGTCCATCCTTAAGGAAATCAGTCCTGAATATTCATTGGAAGGACTGATGCTGAAGCTGAAACTCAAATACTTTGGCCATCTCATGTGAAGAACTGACTCATTGGAAAAGACCCTGATCTGGGAAAGATTGAAGG
The DNA here is from genome assembly GCA_006410675.1 of Oreotragus oreotragus. NCBI lineage: Eukaryota > Metazoa > Chordata > Mammalia > Artiodactyla > Bovidae > Oreotragus > Oreotragus oreotragus. Next base: position 68,774 of record SJYX01016707.1, on the reverse strand, counting down.
CAGGAGGAGAAGGGGATGACACAAGATGATGTGGTTGGATGGCATCACTGACTCAATGGATATGAGTTTGGGTAAGCTCTGGGAATTTGTGATGGACAGGGAAGCCTGGCGTGCTGCAGTCCATGGGGTTGCAAAGAGTCAGACACAACTGAGCAACTGAACTGAACTGACCCACGGAGAACCACATCAAACATGGTGTAATAGTGGGTGACCAGGGTGAAGGAGTATCACTTCTGACCGTAGGTTTCTTTGAGCTGGCAACATTAAACTGTAGCCTGGGATGGCACAAAGGACTTGCCACACAAAGAGCTCTCAAGGTGGAGGGATAGCAAATGAGAGACAGTAGGTGCAATAAGATGAGTGTGACCAGAGCAAGAAGAGAGAAGAGGTCCAGTAACAAGTTGTACAATGGAAAGCCTCTGGAGGATTTTTGGTGGGGAAATTGTATCTGATGGGCCTGCAAGGTAGAAAATGTGATGAAGAAGGCAAAAAGTGGAATCAAGAACACTAGTTAAAAAGCTGTTGCTGAGGTTCCCAGGTGAGAGATGATAGTGGATTGGACTCAGGTCCCAGGAGTGGAAATGGAGAAAGTGGGACAGACTTGGAAATATTTTGAAATGTGAGTCAGTATCGATTAGACATTAGAGGGAAAGAAGAATAAAGATAAACAATATAAATGAAATATCCAAACCAATTTCAAGACTTAATAAACAAAAAATACAGTCATGACAATTTTAGTTTTACTAGAAAAATGAACTGGATGTAAAGTGCAGATATATTATCTTTACTGAAGTGATTCACTGGGTGATAGGTCCAAGCAGAGCAGAAAATGCCGAACTACAGTAGATATTCTGCAGGGAATCCGTGAGGTATGCTGACCCTTCTGCATTTCCCAGTGCTCGGTGATGCTCAGAAAGCGATGGAGGACCCAGAGAGATAGGGCCAAATCCTCCACTTGTCTCATTCTGATACCTCACTGACATGAAGACCTACTTGATACTTTTAATTTCCAAAGAAAATTATTTTATTTTCCTAATTGTCTCCAAGTTTAAAGATATAGGTTTTCCCCAAAACTGGCAGGCTTCCTGGATTCTAGAAGTCAAAATTTTAAAGTATCTCATCAGTGCTAGTACTGATGGATAGTACTAATACTCATGGATACTAGCTCTGCCCATAGAACTTGTTTATGATACATCATCATATTTTCCCCTATGATGAGATGGCATGCTTCAGTTTCCTTATGCATTTAAAAGGGGAGAGAGCAGGACAGGTAATTAGTAGTTCCGAGCAACTCTCACAAAATGTGTTTTGCTATGGCTTTATTTTGAAATTCTTAAATTCTTGATTATATATTAATATAATTGCAAGAGAAGCAATATTTGTTTGATCAAAAATTTAACTAAGAAACATTCTGAATATAGAGGATTGATTACCCTGTTTTTAAAATCCTGAACTATTCTCTCTTACTTTGTAGCACTCAAGTTTTAAGTTTAGTTATGGTGGGGTTGAAAGAGACTGTATTTTGATGTCCATATTTTAAGGTTCAGTTTGTTTAGTCAATTATTGATCAATGAAAGATTCCATATGACAAAAGAATCCTATGGTCCAGTATGTTTGAAAGTCTATGTCCTGCTATAAAATTAAGACCACATAATTGGCAGAATTTTAAGGACTCATTAACTCTTCATTAAGAATGTTATCATTATGATTTTATAACAGCTTTTTTGAGGTATAATTTATACACCATGTGATCAACCCTATTAAAGTATGTAATTCAATCATTTTTAGTATATTTCACAGAATTGTGTGACCATCACCCCGGTCAATTTTAGAATATTTTCAACACCCCAAAGGAAACTCCGTTACTCCAAACATTCACTAGGCCCCCATTATGGATTTTTTTTCCAATTATTTATTGTGGCAAAATACACATAACTTAAAATTTGCCATCTTAACTATTTTTGAGTGTACAGTTCAGTGGTATTGGGCTTCCTGGCTCAGACAGTGAAGAATCTGCCTACAGTGCAGGAGACCTAGGTTCAATCCCTGGGTCAGGAAAATCCCCTGGAGAAGGGAATGGCAACCCACTCCAGTATTCTTGCCTGGAGAATTCCATGGACAGAGGAGCCTGGTGGCTACAGTCTGTGCAGTCACAAAGAGTCAGACACGACTGAGTGACTAGCACTTCACTTCAGTGGTATTGGGTAATAAGATGTGTTTTGTGGTCTTGTGCATCCATCACTACCCACAGCTCTTTCCATCTGTAAAACTAAAGCTCTATCAGTGTTTTGTTTTCTTTGATATTTATATTCAAGACTTTTATCAAATATGGACATTTTGTCCATCATTTCTTTAAGTATTCTACCTGTTTCACTGTCTCTTCTTCTGGGAATCCCACTGTCTGTATGCTGGTCTGCTTGATGGTATCCTACAGGTCCCTTATGCTCTTTTCACTTTTCTTCAGTCCTTTTCTTTATGTTCCTCATAAATAAAAATTTATGAGGATAAATTTTTATTGTCTTATTTCTATTGTCCTATTTTGAGTCTACTGACTCTTTTCCCCACCTGCTCAAATCTGCTTTTAAGTCTCTATAGTGAGTCTCTCATTTCAGTTATTATACTTATCAGCTCCAGAATTTCTTTTTGATTTCTTTTTAGGTTTATATCTCTTTATTAATATTTCTATTTTTTCATGTGTTGTTTTCCTGAATTCCTTCATGTCTTTAGTTCTTTCAGCATCTTTAAGAGAGTTGTTTTTTCTTTTTCTTTTCTTCTTTCTTCCTATTGAAATATAGTTGATTTATAATATTACACTAGTTTCATGTGTACAGCTGAGCTAAGCACTGAAAAATTGATGCCTTTGAACTGTGGTGTTGGAGAAGACTCTTGAGAGTTCTTTGGACCATAAGAAGATCAAACCAGTCAATCCTAAAGGAAATCAGTCCTGAATATTCATTGGGAGGACTGATGTTGAAGCTGAAGCTACAATACTTTGACCACCTCATGTGAAGGACTGACTTATTGGGAAAGACCCTGATCTGGGAAAGATTGAAGGCAGGAGGAGAAGGGGATGACAGAGGATAAGATGGTTGGATGGCATCACTGACTTGATGGACATGAGTTTGAGTAAGCTCTGGGAGTTGGTGACAGACAGGGAAGCCTGGCGTGCTGCAGTCCATGGGGTTGCAAAGAGACACGACTGAATGACTGAACTGAACTGAATATGTGTACAGCATCAGTTCAGTTCAGTTCAGTTCAGTCGCTCAGTCGTGTCTGACTCTTTGCGACCCCATGAATCGCAGCACGCCAGGTCTCCCTATCCATCACCATCTCCCGGAGTTCACTCAGACTCACGTCCATCGAGTCCATGATGCCATCCAGCCATCTCATCATCGGTCGTTCCCTTCTCCCCCTGCCCCCAATCCCTCCCAGCATCAGTCTTTTCCAATGAGTCAGCTCTTCGCATGAGGTGGCCAAAGTACTGGAGTTTCAGCTTTAGCATCATTCCTTCCAAAGAAATCCCAGGNTTCATTTATTTCTACCATTCTATCTTCTATTTCACTAATCCTATCTTCTGCCTCCGTTATTCTACTATTTGTTGCCTCCAGAGTGTTTCTGAGCTCATTTATTGCGTTATTCATTATGTATTGACTCTTTTTTATTTCTTCTAGGTCCTTGTTAAACCTTTCTTGCATTTTCTCAATCCTTGTCTCCAGGCTATTTATCTGTGATTCCATTTTTATTTCAAGATTTTGAATCATTTTCACTATCAATGTTCGGAATTCTTTCTCAGGTAGATTCCCTATCTCTTCCTCTTTTGTTTGGTTTGGTGGGCATTTCTCCTGTTCCTTTACCTGCTGAGTGCTCCTCTGTCTCTTCATCTTGGTTATATTGCTGCGTTTGGGGTGGCCTTTCTATATTCTGGGAATTTGTGGAGTTCTCTTTACTATGGAGTTTCCTCACTGTGGGTGGGGTTGTATCAGTGGGTTGTCAAGGTTTCCTGGTTAGGGAGGCTTGTGTTGGAGTTCTGGTGGGTGGAGCTGGATTTCTTCTCTCTTGCTCCAGGAAGGATGACTCTCAGAGACATGGACCTTCAGGTGGGACAGGCTCATAAGTCCTGGCTGACAACAGAGGGACCTCTCTGCTACAGGTAGGGTTAGCTGTTGTCACAACTCAGCAGCTCAGGTCACTAGCCAAAAAACCTACATCAACGTTCCAGCTTCACACCTGTCTCGCCGTCATAACTTTCAGACTAGTAGAGTCTGCCTCCACCTGATGGAAATATCTAGTAATTAAGCCAGCAGTCTTCAGCCCAATGTGTGTATCAGAATCACCTGGTGGGCCCAGGAAGCATCCAAAGACCTCCGCTTGCTCCTGTGTCCTCGCTGCTGGAAGAGCCCTCTGAACTTGAGCAGCTCGGCGGCTCTGGTAAAGGGGGGACCCACCCCCTAAGAGGCAGGCCCACAGCACAGAGCCGCTGCACGGGCTGGACCCGAGTGTCACCACATCAGGCTTATCTGCCCGGTTGATCAATGACCGAGTTGTTCCCGCCGGGATCGAGGGCAGAGAAGAGACGTGTCTCCAGGCAGACTGTCCCCTGTCTCAGGAGGGACACTCTGGCCCTTCTCTCTCTCAGGAGTCACCCTCTCAGGTGAGTTTCTGGAGGCTGGAGTCACAGGGGCCTTCTTTTCTTGGCTGTGTCTGCGGCTCCCCATGCGGGCTCCTCGGCTTATTTGGCTGTGCTGGGTTTTCGTTGCTGTGCAGGCTTTTCTCTCGTCGTGGCGAGCAGGGCCGACTCTAGTTGCGGTGGTGGCTTTTCTCTTTAAACGGACTGTGAGAGACTTCGCCCCTAATTACAATTTAAAATCCTGGTAAGCTTACTTGTGAACTGAATAACTTCAGTTAGGCAGATTAAAATATTTATACAACTAATAAAAAACATATAAATGATTATGCTGGAGACCTCAAACTAATATAATGTTATATAGCAGTTGTATCTCAATTTTTTAAAAAAGAAAAAAAACACAAAAATTCATCTTAGAAAACAAATATTAATATGAGATAGCATATAGTGAGGCCTGTGCAGGAAGTCTATCAAACAAACAAGAGGAGCAGCCAAAGACAGACCCAAAAGCTAAATTAAGAAAGGGAGGGATGGACCCAAGAGTGATTAAGAGCCACTCCCACAGTTTAAGCTACTGAGGAGAAACAAATTAAATTCTAGAATGTTATATTGCTTGCATTAACTTGTAGAAAATATATTTTAATTTTCTCCCCACAGTATTCACTAGGTTTTTTTGATGGACTTTCAGAGTCTAAATTGAACCTGTCAGGTTTTGATATTATGAAACAGTTGAAGACCTCCAGGTAAAATGGCAATGTGAATTCTAATAATCATTCCTTTTCCACATGGTAATAATCTGGGGTTCCCTGGTGACTCAGATAGTGAAGAATCCACCTGCAATGCAAGAGACCTGTGTTTAATCCCTGGGTTGAGAAGATCCCCTGGAGAAGGGAATGGTTACCCACTCCAGTGGTCTTGCCTGGAGAATCCCATAGACCAAGGAGCCTGGTGGATTCCAGTCCATGGGTCACAGAATCGTGATAACAATCTAGGGAATAAAATTTTTAAATGAGTACCATAAGTGGAAATGGATAGAGTGTGACCCTCATACTAGAAATTCTAATTAGTTTCCTACAGTACAAGAAGAAGGAAGAGATGAGACACTAATCCTCGGCTCCATCTCCTAAAAAATCAGCACAGCTTCAGTTAAGATATGACTTGGGCAAACTACTTAAAGTGACCTCTAATCAGAAAAATGGTGACTGAGGGCAAGAGTTGGTTATGAATAGACTGTAGTGCTAAAATTATACCTTTCCCAACAAGAGACCAAAATACTTAAGGCATTGACACAGAAAAATCTCAGGATTCTCACAAAGGCAAACTGGGGGAGAACCTGCATTGTGGGAACCTCCACCTGATATAGCAGAGTATTTTGGTGTATATAAGTGCCAGGAAGTGGGACAAGTGCAATTATGTTTTGTAAATTGTGTGGAGTTTATGTAAAATTCAAAACTAGATATGAACCTCAACTTACAGTTATCTACTGAGTAAGACAGGGGCCCCCAGCCTTCAGGATCTAAAGCCTGATGATCTGGGGTAGAGCTAACATAATTAATAATAAAGTGTACAATAAATGTAATATGGTTAAATCCTCCTAAAACCATTCCCCTCCCAAGTTCATGGAAAAATTGTCTTCCATGAATTGGTTCCTGGTGCCAAAAGGCTGGGGACCACTGGAATAAGGTACATTGTATGTAGAAACACTTGAAAGTTCTGATCCTTCTGTTCTTTTCAAAAAGTTATCACGATGACGTTCATGGGACCACGCTTTTTCAGTATGGTGTCATTCTTTAAAATCTTAAAAGAAAATTTTCTTTAGTCCCTCTTAACTATCATTGTCTATCTAACTAAATGTTTATCCTTTGGTCCTGGTGTCCACTCCTACAAGCTCATCTCTTGTTCCCCACATTCTTCTGGGCACAATATTTGCATGGTTTCAACTGTTCTAGTTCAGTTAGTTCAGTCACTCAGTCGTGTCCAACTCTTTGCGACCCCATGAATCGCAGCACGCCAGGCCTCCCTGTCCATCACCATCTCCCGGAGTTCACTCAGACTCACGTCCATCGAGTCCGTGATGCCATCCAGCCATCTCATCCTCGGTCGTCCCCTTCTCCTCCCGCCCCCAATCCCTCCCAGCATCACAGTCTTTTCCAATGAGTCAACTCTTCGCATGAGGTGGCCAAAGTACTGGAGTTTCAGCTTTAGCATCAGTCCTTCCAAAGAAATCCCAGGGTTGATCTCCTTCAGAATGGACTGGTTGGATCTCCTTGCAGTCCAAGGGACTCTCAAGAGTCTTCTCCAACACCACAGGTCAAAAGCATCAATTTTTGGGCGCTCAGCCTTCTTCACAGTCCAACT
>SJYX01016707.1:38700-50269 GCA_006410675.1 Oreotragus oreotragus | reverse complement strand
GGAGTACGTCAAGGCTGAATATTGTCACCCTGCTTATTTAACTTATATGCAGAGTACATTAAGAGAAATGCTGGCCTGGTTGAAGCACAAGCTGGAATCAAGATTTTTGGGAGAAATACCAATAACTTCAGATATACAGATGACACCACCCTTATGACAGAAAGTGAAGAAGAACTAAAGAGCCTCTTGATGAGTGTGAAAAAGTTGGCTTAAAGCTCAACATTCATAAAACAAAGATCATGGCATCTTGTCCCATTACTTCATGGCAAATAGTTGGAGAAACAATGGAAACAGTGAGAGACTTTATATTCCTGGGCTCCAACATCACTGCAGATGGTGATTGCAGCCATGAAATTAAAAGACGCTTGCTCCTTGGAAGGAAAGTTATGACCAACATAGACAGCATATTAAAAAGCAGAGACATTACTTTGTCAACAAAGGTCCATCTAGTAAAGGCTATGGTTTTTCCAATAGTCATGTATGGATGTGAGAACTGGAATGTAAAGAAAGCTGAGCACTGAATAATTGATGCTTTTGAATGTGGTGTTGGAAAAGACTGTTGAGAGTCCCTTGGACTGCAAGGAGATCCAACCAGTCCATCCTAAAGGAAATCAGTCCTGAATATTCACTGGAAGGATTGATGCTGAAGTTGAAACTCCAATACTTTGGCCAACTGATGTGTAGAACTGACTCAACTGAAAAGGCCCTTATGATGGCAAAGACTGAAGGTGGGAGGAGAAGGGGATGACAGAGGAAGAGATGGTTGGATGGCATCACCAACTCAATGGACATGAGTTTGAGCAAACTCTGGGAGTTGGTGATGGACAGGGAGGCCTGTCATGCTGCAGTCCATGGGGTCACAAAGAGTGGGGCACGACTGAGCGACTGAAGTGAACAGAAATGAAGTAGTTAGCTTAGATGTTACCTAGTCAAGAGACCTTGTTCAAGAGACCTTCCCTTGCACCTCTTCTGCCAAAGCAGATACTTTGTATGTCTCCACTGAGAAGTAGACAACTTGCCACTACCTTGTACCACTCATGATCATTAGCATTGCTTTAAATGTTTTCTCCCTGCAAAAATGAGTTTGATGAAGATAGTAATGTTGCCTGGAAGTTCACAGTTCTTTCTTTAGTGCCTCAATTGTTTTGTTTTGATGTTTCTCAGTATATTTCTTGGGTGAATGAATAAATAGAAAACAAAAGAAAATAGCAATGAAACCTTCAAGAAAAATTTACAAACAAAATGACAGTTATGAAGTTTCTCAATAAATATTTTTGTTTTGAAGTTTCTCAATAAGTATTTCTTGGGTGAATGAATAAATAGAAAACAAAAGAAAATAGCAATGAAACTTTCAAGAAAAATTTAGAAACAAAATGACAGTTATGAAGAACATATCAGTATGCCAATAGATATAAATTAAAATATTCCACAAAGAAGATTTTTAAGTTAGACTAAAATATGAATTCTAACTCATGTTGTATAATCAACTAAAATAAGGTGTGTTATTTTGCTCAGTCCTGTCCGACTTCTTGGGACCCCATGGACTGCAGCCCTCCAGGTTCCTCTGTCTATGGGATTCTCCAGGCAAGAATACTGGAGTGCATTGCCATTTCCTTCTCCAAAAATAAAATAGCACAATAACATTAAAATGAATTGAGCAAAAACATTTAAGACTATTAACAATACAAAGTAAGAAAGCAAAGTGGTATTAGTATTAGAAAAAAAAATAATTTAAGGAAACGCTTAATGGAATAAAGTTTCCAAAAGGTATAATCTACACTGAATATTTGTTATTTAGTCACTAAGTCTTGCTCGACTCTTGAGAGTCAAGCAAAATAAATCAAACAATGAATATATAACTACATTAATATTTAAATTCCAAATAACATATCAATGATATATATTTTTAAGTTTATCAGATTACCAACCCTTTGTCGGGCCCCAACAGGGGTCCTCCTGCTGGGCGCTGGTTTTGTGGGCCCAAGGAGACCACATTCTGTTGAGAAGAAAAGAAAGTTTAAAATTTTTCATCAAAGAATGGAGAGGTACAAAATCAAACTCTGCCGTGCACACTGTACGGCCAGTCTGTGGGTGGGCTACTTTATACGGGTCTCTGCAGTGGGGATGTGGAGAAGGCAATGGCACCCCACTCCAGTACTCTTGCCTGGAAAATTCCATGGACGGAGGAGCCTGGTAGGCTGCAGTCCATGGGATCGCTGAGAGTTGGACACCACTCAGTGACTTCACTTTCACTTTTCACTTTCATGCATTGAAGAAGGAAATGGCAACCCACTCCAGTGCTCTTGCCTGGAGAATCCCAGGGACGGGGGAGCCTGGTGGGCTGCCGTCTATGGGGTCACACAGAGTTGGACACGACTGAAGCGACTTAGCAGCAGCAGCAGCAGCAGCAGTGGGGGTGGAGGCTGAGTTCTGCTGCTGGCTTAGCAGGGGCACAGGTGTGCTGCTCCAGCTCTGAGAGCCCCGCCAGGTGAGGCGGCTGCGCACGCAGCCCGCCGCCGCCATCTTGAGTCGCGGAGTCAGCAGCCGTGCTTCTGCGCCCGAGGCTCCACGGAGCTGAGGTGTTAGCACAGCCACTTCTCCCTCGGCCCTCCGGTCTGAAGTGCCAGAATGCAGGGGCCTCGGCACGCAGCACCCGGTGAGCAAGTGAAACTAGAATAAACACAAAGGAAAAGTGTGTGTGTGGGGGGTGGGGGGGAGTTAGCCATTATTTTATTACCCAGATCAGGGGATCCCCAATCTTCCATCAGTGGACCAGTACCTCCTGTCAGATTAGCGGCAGGATTAGATTAGAAATAAAATGAACAATAAATGTAATGTGCTTGAATCATCCTGAAACCATCCCCTCTAGTCTGTGGAAAAATGGTCTTCCATGAAACTGGTCCCTGGTGCTAAGAAAGTTGGGGACTGCTGACTCAGATTCTATTTTCATGTGTGCAGGGGTTTTTCTTTCTTTCTTTCTTAATTTTTATTGTATTCTTTTACTTCCGCGGTGGCTCAGGTGGTAAAGAATCTGCCTGCCAATGCAGGAGTCACAGATTCAATCCCTGGGTGGGAAAGATCCCCTGAAGAAGGGAATGGCTACCCACTCCAGTATGCTTGCCTGGGAAATCCCATGGACAGAGGAGCCTGGCGGGCTGCGGTCTATGGGGTCACAAAGAGTCAGACATGACTGAGCATGCACACATGCATGCATAGTTGCTTTACAATGTTATTTGTTGGTGAGCAACAAAGTGAATCAGCCCTATGTATACATAGATCCCCGCTTTTTTAGATTTTCTTCTCATTTAGTTCCCCATAGAGCACTGACCAGAGTTCGGTGTGCTATGCAGTATGTTCTCGTTAGTTCCTTTTTTTAATTTTTAAATTTCTTAAGCACTGTTAAAGAGCTTTGCTGGTGACAAACTCTTCCTGGAAAGACCTGGAGTCTCCAAATTTCTGGGCCTCATTCCTCCTTGAAATGTAAAATTCTAGAGAGAGAGTGCACCTTTGGGCATGTACTTCAGGCAGCAACTAATTGGTCCTCCTGAGGAGATGAGATATTATAAATCTTTTCAGGTCAGAGCAGTTAACTAGATAAATGACTGTATATCTAAATCTCACACTTCATGAAGCCTTAGAGGGTAGGGCTTTTAATAGGATCACTGAGAAATCCTAGGAAATCTGATTTCCCAATTCCACCCCTTGTTCTGGAAAGCATTTTAGCTCCTAGGGAATTTAACAACATTCAGAAAAAGAAGATCATGGCATCCAATCCCATCACTTCATGGGAAATAGATGGGGAAACAGTGGAAACAGTGTCAGACTTTATTTTGAGGGGCTCCAAAATCATTGCAGATGGTGATTGCAGCCATGAAATTAAAAGACGCTTACTCCTTGGAAGAAAAGTTATGACCAACCTAGATAGCATATTCAAAAGCAGAGACATTTCTTTGACAATTAAGGTCCATCTAGTCAAGGCTATGGTTTTTCCAGTAGTCATGTATGGATATGAGAGTTGGACTGTGAAGAAGATGAGCACCAAAGAATTGATGCTTTTGAACTGTGGTGTTGGAGAAGACTCCTGAGAGTCCCTTGGACTGCAAGGAGATCCAATCAGTCCATTCTGAAGGAGATCAACCCTGGGATTCTTTGGAAGGAATAATGCTGAAGCTGAAATTCCAGTACTTTGGCCACCTCATGAGAAGAGTTGACTCATTGGAAAAGACTTTGATGCTGGGAGGGATTGGGGGCAGGAGGAGAAGGGGATGACCGAGGATGAGATGGCTGGATGGCATCACGGACTCCATGGACCTGAGTTTGAGTGAACTCCGGGAGTTGCTGATGGACAGGGAGGCCTGGTGTGCTGTGATTCATGAGGTCGCAAAGAGTAAGACATGACTGAGTGACTGAACTGAACTGATGCCATATCAGCCACTCTGACCAGCAAAACCAAGATTGAAATTAGCGGATACCAAATTCTTTTGGCTTATATTAGGCAACATTTAATCAGAGCTATAGTCCCCAAAATATGTCTCTTTGGCATGAATTATTTTAGGTTGATTATTTTTAAGAAATGGAAGACTTCAAAAGTCTTTTTACCACATTCTTAGCTGTATGAAGAATTAAGGTAAAGGACCTGAGACAAGAAGAGCAGTATTCTCAGAGATATCTGCAAAGAATATGGACTAGATGTGGTAAGGAGAATTCCAAATACTGGCAGGACTTCCAGACATTTACTTTTCCTTGAGAATTGCCTACTTCCACTTTGATGTCCCACTGCTATCCCCAACATCCTCTTTTGTCCTTAGCTGAAGATGATTCTTAAGGTGAACGCTTCAGTCATTTTGGAGAATTATTCAGTTTCCCTGGGTATCTTCCATGAATAAATGTTGTTAAACTTTGTTTTTCTCCTGTTAAAAACTAAGTAAAAAAAAAAATGTATCAATATGTGGAAAGACATTTTTAGAAGACATAATAAGTTTGCACACATGTGTATGTATTAGATAAATGGAGCAGGGTAAATAAAACATAATAGATTATACATGAATATATTGTAATAGAGGAAAAACTGCACTTTTAATGCAGGCACAGTTGTTTATTGAAATAACTATAATCAAGCCACAAATATAATTTTAATAAGTTAAGAAGATAGGTGATAAATGGTCACATTTTTAAGAACTAAAAAAAAAAATTGTTAAGTAATTGCAAAAGTTTAAAGTAAGGTCAACTTGGAAATCAGCAGTCATTATTGTAGTTCTTGAATCAAAAAATAGATTAAAATTGCAAAGTGAATATTTCGAGAATAAGGGCAATAAGGAAAGAACACATCAGAACCATTGTCTAAAGACTGAGTTCACCTCTTGGTGGGTATCGAGCCAGTAGACAACCAAGCCAAAGATCAGGAGGAGGAGGGGTTTATTATTTGCAGCAATTAAGGAGAACACTGAGTATCTTTAAGGGGCTTGAGCTGGCGATTTCAGTGTAGAATTGGGGTAAAAGTTAACAGAGTCCAAGTCTTAGTTGATTGAAGTCAGAAGGGTCAACATCATCCTTCATTCTCCACCTGGGTGGTGCCTTAGTTCCTGCAGAACTCAAAGATATATTAATATGTGTATCCCTTGAGGAAGAACTAGGACTTGCTTTATCACTGCACTGTAGTTTTACTGCCTTTTTCCTGTTCCTACATTCCTTTGTTCCCTTAAGATCATTAATTACTGAGACCTGTTCAAGGACAGGCATTGTGGCCAGGCTTAGATCACAGAATGTCTCAGGCCAAAATAGCTTCTCTTATGTTAAAAAAAAAAAAAAAAAAAAAAATCCTTGTTCTCTTTCTCCAGGGACTCTCTAACCTGTCTACTTATAAAACTAGTTAAATATAATTAAAGCTGTAAATAGAGGCAAATTCACAGCCTGAAATGCTTTGTTAGGCAAAAATAATAATATAAATAAGTTAAAATTTTATTTCAAAATTTCAGATGTAAAAATATATTGATAGGAATATTAAGGCAAAAAGTAATAGTGACAAAACCAGAAAAAAACTACAAATAGAATTTTTATAGAATTATCAATTTATAGAATTGATAAAGATATTTAAGAACTATAAGCAGCATAGATAGAACAACTCTACATAGGCAAAGCAAGAAAATTTAAAGAAAGAAGTAAAAATTCAAAAGAATTTAAATGAGACAATATAATCACAGTCACAGAGAGGATTAATATGCTAAGTGAAACTATGATGATAAATCTAAACATAGAGATGAAATAGAAAACCACCTAGAAAAACATGATGCACTAAAATTGATAAAAGTATAAAATCTGAAGAAGTATGAAATGTATCATCTCCTTTTTCAAGGGTACAAGACAGATAATTTTATAGGTGAGATATTTCACCTTTCTCAGTTTCAGAGATTAAATAATTGCCATGCCTGCCTATAAAATGTTTCAGAACATAAAATACTTGCTAAATCTCTCTAAATAAATAGAAGCCACTATGTACTGTATCAAAGTCAGCATTAGCCAAACTACCTTCTAAAATCACCCATGAATGTATAGAAATAACAACATAATATCAAATTAAGCCTAATGTTTTCTTAAAAAAATTACTTCAATAACCAGAATGTGTTAGTTTTACAACTGCAATTCAATACTAGGAAATATGTTAATAATATTTTTCAGTATATCAGAGAAGATGTAATAGGATCACCTCAATCTATATAACAAGAAGGAATTTGCACTTTGGACCTAAAATATTTTTAAAGAGCAGTTTGATAGAAAAAAATTTTTAAATGCGTATTTGTCTAAATTCACCAGTTAAAATTGTGATGAATGGTGAAAACACTAAAGCATATTTAGAAAATTGAGGAAAAGACAAGGAAGAGGCAACTGTTAACCATTATTTAAAATTATTTTCAATCTAGCCAAATCAGTAGCAGGTACACACATGCAGGTACACACACACAACTATATAAGAAATTAACAAAAAGCACACATACCAAGACACATTATTATTAAATCCTAAATCATTAAAGATAAGGAGACATGATTAGACTCAGTGTAGGAGGTTGAAAGAATTACATATTACCTATAAAGGATTAATCATTTTTGGCTGGTATCAAGCCTCTCATGACAATGCCGCATGCTAATAGATATTAAAACCCTTTGAAGATTAGGGAGAGAATTGTTTTTAGTCTTAGGTTTTCTACCCAGCCAAACTGGCAACCAATGTGAAAGTCAAATTAAATCATTTTAACTTCAAAATTCAACTGTATATATCCATTTAGAGAGGAGGGGTTCCCAGGTGGCACTGGTGATAAAGAACCTGCCTGCCAATGCAGGAGACATAAGACACATGAGTTCGATCCCTGGGTTAGGAAGATCCCCTGGAGGTGAGCATGGCAACCCACTCCAGTACTCTTGCCTGGAAAATCCCCATAGACAGAGCAGCCTGGTGGGCTACAGTCCACAGGGTTGCAAAGAGTCAGACAAGTAGCAGGCACACATGCATGTAGAGAGGAAAAGCAACAAAGTAAAAACTGAATACAAGAAAGAATGAAACTAACTTCTGTACCAGGTCTGGAAAAAAATTAATGCGTATACTGTAAGGGTTATCAGAGTTCAAGAATCATAATGTCGAAAAGAATAAATTGATAAGGGAACTGGAGGATATTAGACATGTTCAGTTAGAAACTCCAATAAACATATTTAAAAATGGAATAAATTGCTCCAAATATGAAGCGAACTAAGATTTGAGTTTGAACAATTGGAATAACATGAGAAAAGACTATGAAGTGTGATTCTAGGAACATTTGATTTTGAGTGGCAAACCCATATATACCATCAACCCATAAGGAAGGAAATGCAACAGAAGCACATATATAAACAATATTTATACAATTATGTGACGTCAATGCTGATTAGCAACTTTTGGTGTGATCTATAGGAAAGGTTAAGAAGTCTTAATTATGGTTGTAAAATAAAATGCAGATGTCATTGATCTAGGCAACAAATAATTAACAGTGCAGTTGATAAAATGTTAGAGGTAGAAAAGAAAAATGAGAGAATATAGTGTGCTAAAATTCCTTTTTTCAAAATGGAGAGCTAATAATTATAGTCTGAAATTGATTAAATAGTATTTTATATAAATATATTTATTATATGTGTATTATTTATATACTATACCTTAAATAAGTACATAATTATCTAAAATTTTAAATACCATAGAAATTAAAAATGGAAATTCAGAGTGAGGGGGGGAAAGGTGATATAAGTGAGCTAAATCTTCATTCTTCATGTCCAGAAGCAGTAGCTAATATCTCATTTTAATAAATCATGAACTGGCAATTAAAGCTTATTATTTAGAACCATGAAAGATTTTACATGTAAATGGTTAAAACAGTCTTGGGCAACAGAACTGAGGATATAGAAAAAACAGATGAGGAGACTTGCTTATCATTAAGTAGCCTTCTGTACTATTTTTGAAATTATATTCACGTGTTATTCTGATAATTTTTGTAGAGATTCCTGGGTCAGATATCAAATGAAAATCACAGTGCATGAATATACATGACTATTGCACCCCAGTTAAAAGGACAAAGTATACAGAGCTCTTTATAAAATTATGCCTTATAACTATGTGTTGCCACACATGTCTCCTCCAGAATTCATGAGTTTCATGTGAATAAAGAGTTTAAAATGATCTTTAAAAAAAAAAAAAAGATGATGAGCTTATAGCCACAGGTTTGCAATCACTGGGAAAATCATCGATAAGCAACTTAACCCTCCAAGGTCAGTGCACAAGCAAATAGTGCAGCCATTTGTATAATGCCATTATTCAATTGTTTAGCTGGAGCTAAAATGTGGCAAAGATATGGGAAGCTGGAGAAACAAATCCAGAATAAAGAAGTGTAGTAATTGGTTGAAAACTGTAGTATAAAATGGTAGGGGGAAAAACCCAGAAACCCCTAAAAATGTATTTTCTTTTCTTGTTTAAGAATAGGTCATGTCAGATAAACAAAGACTCAAATCAATGCCCATATGACTGACTCACAGAAGAAATGAACATGAATTACAGTCTCTCATCTCCAGTTTTTAGTGACACCTCCATATGGTTTATCCTTCAGTGAGACCATGGAGTTCTGTTAATGAGCTTGCAAGAGTTGGCTGGTTAGTTGGCAAGAGTTACCTGCCATTAGCTATTTAGAGTTTTGTAAATCAAATTACAGTTTCTGAGAGACCCCTCCCCCTTCACCCCAAAACGTGAGTGAGTCATTCTCTCATTAGTGGCCTGCTTTCAGCAATTCATAATTACAGATTGTGAAAAAAAAAAAAAAAGATGATGAGCTTATAGCCACAGGTTTGCAATCACTGGGAAAATCATCGATAAGCAACTTAACCCTCCAAGGTCAGTGCACAAGCAAATAGTGCAGCCATTTGTATAATGCCATTATTCAATTGTTTAGCTGGAGCTAAAATGTGGCAAAGATATGGGAAGCTGGAGAAACAAATCCAGAATAAAGAAGTGTAGTAATTGGTTGAAAACTGTAGTATAAAATGGTAGGGGGAAAAACCCAGAAACCCCTAAAAATGTATTTTCTTTTCTTGTTTAAGAATAGGTCATGTCAGATAAACAAAGACTCAAATCAATGCCCATATGACTGACTCACAGAAGAAATGAACATGAATTACAGTCTCTCATCTCCAGTTTTTAGTGACACCTCCATATGGTTTATCCTTCAGTGAGACCATGGAGTTCTGTTAATGAGCTTGCAAGAGTTGGCTGGTTAGTTGGCAAGAGTTACCTGCCATTAGCTATTTAGAGTTTTGTAAATCAAATTACAGTTTCTGAGAGACCCCTCCCCCTTCACCCCAAAACGTGAGTGAGTCATTCTCTCATTAGTGGCCTGCTTTCAGCAATTCATAATTACAGATTGTGACTCTGTTAATCGCTTGACAAATGATACTTCTCTGCCAACAGGTTTACTGAACTTAGTTTATTTTGAAATCATGTCAAACGAGTCTTATGAAAAGTTTGATTTTGATTGCTTACTTCAGTCGTCCAGATATGTAACCTGAATTTTAACTTTTCCTTCCCTCACCAAAAGGAAACCAATATAACTCACATTTCACAAATAATTTCACTCTAGGAACATAGCCTTTGAGGTATGCTTAGATGCACATTACTAAACACTAGTACATGTCAGTGTTTTCCTGGCTAAGAAAGCATTTGACAAGATTCTGTCCATAAATTGCTTTAATGTGCTTTCAGTTTAATAATTTTCATCTCTTTCTCCAATAGCTCCTGAAAGTATATGATTGCATCCTTTTTTTACATAAATAATAAGTTGCAGTTTAAAGCTATCTTCACTTAAATTGACCCCAAATAAAACTTGTAAGATATCGTGAGCACATCAATAGGAGTGAAGTAGCTATTTAAAGACTAATACTTCAATTTCTTAAAATTAATCAGTTATCTGACAATCACTGAATCATAATAGAGAAAAAGTTCCTTGTCTTAGTGTGCAGTGTTAGAAAATAGATAGCTGATTGCTCTACAAAGTACAAAGTGGGAGGACATAAAAAAAGAATGAGTGACTCTTCTGAAAAGGAGAATAAATCTAGACTACATATTGCAAACATGCTTTCATAGATTAGCTTGATTTTAGTTTTTATCCATTGGTCAAACTTTTCCATACTCATGTATTGAAATGGCAAAAACTGACAGGTATGACAGACACACAGGTCCAGAGTCTCTATATATTTTCAAGTCTTGAATATAATACTTATACCAAATACTTAAAAAAAAATGCATTTCCCAAAGTTGGAATATCAGTTATTAGTGTACTTCTTAGTGAACAGAGCCCAAATAATCTCTCTTTTTATTTGGAAATCAAGTTGAACAAATATTTTTCAAATACTTTTCATATGGCTCATCTCTAAGATAGCTAATACCTTAGATACCTTCTTGTTTCTGTCCTTTTTTTTGATGGTTCCAAAATCACTGCAGAGGGTGATTGCAGCCATGAAATTAAAAGATGCTTACTCCTTGGAAGGAAAGTTATGACCAACTTAGACAGCATATTAAAAAGCAGAGACATTACTTTGTCAACAAAGGTCCGTAGAGTCAAGGCTATGGTTTTTCCAGTGGTCATGTATGGATATGAGAGTTGGACTGTGAAGAAGGATGAGCACCAAAGAATTGATGCTTTTGAACTGTGGTGTTGGAGAAGACTCTTGAGAGTCCCTTGGACTGCAAGGAGATCCAACCAGTCCATCCTAAAGGAGATCAGTCTTGGGTATTCATTGGTAGGACTGATTTTGAAGCCAAAACTCCAATACTTCGGCTACCTGATGTGACTGTCTCTTATACACATCTAGATGTGTATAAGAGACAGATGTGGGCTACTTTATACGGGTCTCTGCAGTGGGGATGTGGAGAAGGCAATGGCACCCCACTCCAGTACTCTTGTCTGGAAAATTCCATGGACGGAAGAGCCTGGTAGGCTGCAGTCCATGGGATAGCTGAGAGTTGGACACCACTCAGTGACTTCACTTTCACTTTTCACTTTCATGC
>SJYX01016707.1:23736-35465 GCA_006410675.1 Oreotragus oreotragus | reverse complement strand
AGGTGGTCTGGTATTCCCATCTCTTGAAGAATTTTCCACAGTTTGTTGTGATCCACACATTCAAAGGCTTCGGCACAGTCAATAAAGCAGAAGTAGATGTTTTTCTGGAGCTCTCTTGCTTTTTTGATGATCCAGCAGATGTTGGCAGTTTGATCTCTGGTTCCTCTGCCTTTTCTAAATCCAGCTTGAACATCTGAAAGTTCACGGTTCACTTACTGTTGAAGCCTGGCTTGGAGAATTTTGAGCATTACTTTACTAGCATGTGAGATGAGTGCAATTGTGCGGTGTAGTTTGAGCATTCTGTGGCATTGCTTTTCTTTGGAATTGGAATGAAAACTGACCTTTTCCAGTGCTGTGGTCGCTGCTGAGTTTTCCAAATTTGCTGGCATATTGAGTGCGTCACTTTCACAGCATCATCTTTCAGTATTTGTAATTGCTCAACTGGAGTTTCATAACCTCCACTAGCATTGTTCATAGTTATGCTTCCTTAGGCCCACTTGACTTTGCACTCCAAGATATCTGGCTCTAGATGAGTGATCACACCATTGTGGTTATCTGGGTCATGAAGATCTTTTTTGTATAGTTCTTCTGTATAGTCTTGCCTCCTCTTCTTAATAGCTTCTGTTAGGTCCATACCATTTCTTATTGTGCCCATATTTGCATGAAATGTTCCCCATGGTATCTCTAATTTTCTTGGAGAGATCTCTCATCTTTCCCATTCTACTGTTTTCCTCTATTTCTTTGCATTGATCACTGAGGAAGGCTTTCTTATCTCTCCTGGTATTCTTTGGAACTCTGCATTCAAATGGGTATCTTTCCTTTTCTCCTTTGCTTTTCACTTCTCTTCTCTTCACAGCTATTTGTAAGGCCTCCTCAGACAACCATATTGCCTTTTTGCCTTTCTTTCTCTTAGAGATGGTCTTGATCCCTGCCTCTTCTACAATGTCACAAAGCTCTGTCCATACTTCTTCAGGCACTCCATCTATCAAATATAATCCCTTGAATCTATTTTCTCACTTCCATTGTATAATCGTAAGGGATTTGATTTAGGTCATACCTGAATGGTCAAGTGGTTGTCCCTACTTTCTTCAATTCAAGTCTGAATTTGTCAATAAGGAGTTCATGATCTGAGCCACAGTTAACTCCTGATCTTGTTTTTGATGACTGTACAGAGCTTCTCCAATTTTGGCTGCAGAGAATATAATCAATCTGATTTTGGTATTGACCATCTAGTGATGTCCATGCGTAGAGTCATCTCTTGTGTTGGTGGAATAGGGTATTTGCTATGACTAGTGCATTCTCTAGGCAAAACTCTATTAGCCTTTGCCCTGCTTCATTCTGTACTCCAAGGAATTTACCTGTTATTCCAGGTACTTCTTGACTTCTTACTTTTGCATTCCAGTCCGCTATCGTGAAAAGGACATCTTTTTTGGATGTAAGTTTTAGAAGGTCTTATAGGTCTTCATAGAACCGTTCAACATTAGCTTCTTCAGCATTACTGCTTGGGCATAGACTTGGATTACTGTGATATTGAATGGTTTACCTTGGTAATGAAGAGAGATCATTCTGTCATTTTTGAGATTGCACCCAAGTACTGCATTTCAGACTCTTTTGTTGACTATGAGGGTTACTCCATTTCCTGTAAGGGATTGTTGCCCACCGAGGTAGATATAATGCTCATCTGAGTTAAATTCACCCGTTCCAGTCCATTCTAGTTCTCTGATTCCTAAAGTGTCAACATTCACTCTTGCCTCTCCTGTTTGACTACTTCCAATTTGCCTTAATTCATGGACCTAACATTCCAGGTTCCTATGCAATATTTATCGCTCTTTTATAGCATCAGAAATTACATAAGCAGGTGATAAACAGTTCTTCTGATTTCCAAGCTGGAATAATTAGGAAAAAAAGACAGCTGTCACTGATGTTTCTTGATTCAGGTCTCTATTTTAGTTAGAGAAGTCTCCTTCCTTTCTTCCCTTGGTTATGCTCTATTCTCTTAGAGTGCTTTTACCTTTTAGCTCTTAACACTACCTGACATTGTTGTCTATTTATTAATTGTCTCTTCACTTGAATTTAGGCTCCATGAGGTCGAAGACTTCGGTCCTTTTTGGATCCTTATGAATCATTAAGGCCCAAAGCAACACAACACACCAAGTAGAGGCTCAGCACATGTTAGCTGAATGAGGGGATGTATGTAGTCCATTTGTATGTGTAAGATCAGTGCACATCATTTTGTTTAGTCATGTATAAGTTTACTGAATGGTTGTCCTGTGATTCACTTTTCTGTTTGGACACCTGGATCTGTTGTTGAATAGATGTAAATGTAGATGGTGAGTGAAGGAATGATTAAACACTTCATCATCTTTTTTGAACCATATAGAAGAAAGTTGTTTCAGATTTTGATATTAGAAATATTCTTCTGAGTAGCTGATTTGCTTTTGTTTAATGGATTAATTGATCAGATTTACTTTTTAAATTGGCTGCTGGAAAAGAGTATAATGTGTAGATTTTATTGCATACATTTTTATTAGCCTAATTAAGACCTGCATTTTATGATCTCAAATGTTTATTTCTTATTTCCTTCTCCTATTTCCTATTTGTGTTTCCTTGCTGTGTTAGGTATTCAGGTAGTCAGAGTCATGGTCAAGATACTATCACTAGCTCTAGAACTAGCTAGTTGCAGCCAATTCCGTTTGGCCAGCTTTACCAGGCTGACCTTGGGCAAGCTAGTTAGCATCTCTGCACCTCCATTTCCTCATTTGCAAAAAAAGGATAATATTAGTACCTGCATGACAAGCTCACTCATCCATAGTGCTCTTACAAGGATTAACTGAGTTAAAAACACATGAAGCACTTGGAACAGTGTCTGGCACAAGTTAAAGGCCCGATGATGTTAGTTATTATTATTTTTTTTTATCGAGCAGTTTAAGTCCTTTCTAGAACACAGTGAGGCAAAATAAATTTTTGAAATACTAACCATCTCTGATGAGCCAGGCACTTTATTAAGTGCTGAGGAGATAGAGATGAATAAAGTAAACACAAAAAGACACTTCCCATTTGGTATAGGAACACAGGGGGAGATGTGACTATAAACTGAGATGTCACAAAAAGGGTGGCGTGAAGAGTGAGGGGAAGAGTTGGGAGAGGAAAGAGCAGCATACCCACAGGCTGGGAGGAGCATGTATGTTTCTGAAAAGTCAGAAAGAGCTTGGAAAGAAAGGAGGCCAGAGATGTGGCTGATATGGCAGACCTGCACCAGATCTCAAAACAGTTGCCAAATTGTTGTTTCTGTATATTCAGATTGTCTTCCCATCTTTTGGACTGGAAAGGGCCTTCCATCATTCACTTCCTTACCTCTAAGCCAGAGGCCAGCCCCACTAGGAAGGTGACTCCTGTGACTTAGTCTGACTTGTTCCCAGGGTATTAGAAAAACCTCTCCCTTAAATAGACTTGCAGTGGGATTGGTGCTCCTGATAAATGCAAGAGGTGCCATTTCAATAAGAGGTTAGAGCCTTACCACTTGGCTTGGTGGATGTGCTTTCATTTCACCCTCCTGCTTCGCACTCCTCTCTCTAATCCACTGCCTCCAGAAACAAATCCAGGTGTTTCTTAAACTCTCTGAATCATCTTCCATAGTAATTTATTCCATATGTTTATTGCTCTGTGTGTGAAATAATTTCATCAAGTTCCTTTTTTTTCTTTGTCACTGCATTCAAATCAGCCAGCAGTAGAATCCCGATCTATGAGTAACACTTTTAAAAACACCAACTCCCGTGCTGAGGGAAGCCAAAGGATGTTGTAGCACGTGATCAGAACAAGGAGAAAAGAACAACAAGCAATTGGGACTTGATGACATTAGTTGAAGAGGAAAAAAGAATTTCAGGAATACCTAGCAGGGGTTGGAGAAGCAGCTCGCTAAAGTTCCTACTCTAGTTTGCATTTCCCCAGGGTGTCAATTTTATGAAACAAAGTGACGGGATGATTTCGATCACTTGAGAAGCTATGTTACAAAAATCTGATGCACTGGCAACAGCAAAAATTGTTATGGTAGGAATCAAATTGGTGCTTCCTTGCTGGAAATGAACGAAGTACTAGTGCCTGTCAGTGTATTTCTGAGCTCTGCTTTTCAAATTTTAATTTGAGAGGGTGGGAGGAGGTTTAATGGAAATCTGAATCACTGTTAGAAGAGGACTATATTTTAAACTTCGATTTCACAGTTGTCTCTATGTTCAGAAGAAAATTATTCTTTATACTGAGAAGTGAAAGCACTGTCAGTTCTAAATCTATTAATGAGGGGGGTTAGGAAAGGGGAAAGAAAAGGGGTGTGGTGTGTAGAAAATGAATGGATTCTGTAATTAGTAAATAAAAATGTTATTCCTAGATTGATGTACTGTCTATACTGTATTAAGCATAAAAATATTAAATTATTTACCTTTAAAAGTGATCAAAACCTTGCTTTCTAATCAGCTTCTGCTAATATAACATTCTCATACTGAGGTTGAAAATTACTAACAAACATTTCACTGTTACCCGTTTCTTCAGGAAACTCTTTCTAAAATAATTGCCATTGTCTTTTTTTTTTTTTTTTTGCAGCTCTCCCTACCAGGGAGAGAGGGAACCCATGCAACAGATGATGGTAACCACTGGATACATTTTGCATATGGAAAATTAAAAGAATGCTTAGATGCCAGTTTACTGTTGTAACTCTCACAAAACACACATACTAAGGGTTGATGATTGAAAATTATAATCAGTATGAAAAACAATTATTACTGATTTGTTGAGCGTTAGTTAGGAGTTACACACCATATTCAGCACTGTGCTCAGTCCCTCAGTCGTGTCCCACTCTGCTGTCCCATGGATTAGCCAGGCTCCTCTGCCCATGGGATTTCCCAGGCAAAAATACTGGAATGGGATGCCATTTTCTGTTCCAGGGAATCTTCTCAACCCAGGGATCAAACCAGCATCTCTTGCATCTCCTGCATTGGCAGGCAGAGTCTTTACCACTAGCGCCCCCTGGGAAGCCTTATATTCAGCACTGCATGTACATTGTTTCACTAGATCTTTCAAAACCTCTATCATGCCATGTAAATTATTATCCCCACTTTACAGATAAAAAAACTAAGGCACAAATTGAAATAGCTGATAGCTGGCAAAGCTGACATTCCACCCCAAGTCCATCTGTATCTGGAGCTTAAACTTGTAGTTAAATTGTACTCAAAAGTATATTGCAAAAATATTATTTCAGAGATGATTCATTATACAAATTATTGAATCTGGCTCATAACTTTCTTAAAATGTTCCTTTGAGGCTGAAATTTTCTATACTTGGTGTCCATCCAACTGTGTGGTGGCAGGAGGCAAAGAAAATACAGCAAGTTCTGGTAGAGGCAGGAACAGATTTTAGGATTCTGTTTGGATTTTGAGACAGGCTGGAGCCTGGACCAGAATCCAAAGCCTGTTGAAACAGAGTTGTCTCTTTATAACAGCATGGAATAAGAATTTCCATAGAAACTTAACTCAAGCACGAAACTTGACCTCGAACTAACTAACTGAATAAATCGACACAATATATGCTTAACTTTTGGTTTGCACTGATGTCTAGATGATAGATGGGATTGGGTTGGTTTTCTCCATCTGGTGAGAAGTGGACTAGAGCTCTCCAATCCTAGAGCAAAAGTGAGGCTTCACCATCTCGTATGTAACTACCAATTCATCTTCGCTCCATGTTCTGTTCCTAGATTTGAGAAAGATCATAGTGCTGGGGTCTGCACTGGGAAGTGTTAACGTGGCATCCTGTGAGCTCCCTACAAAGGCAAGAGGGTGATTTCCCTCTTGTTTCTCTTCTCCCCTTTCACCTGCGGTACCCTGTCCTGACCTGCATGTTAGCCCTGAGTTGTTCATGTGTGTCTGTCCAAAGTCAAGCCTAAACGAAGCTGGAACACTCAGAATGCTGGAGGGGCCTTTGTGTTTATATCTTCTTTGTAGGATAAAAGAGATACAATTTCAGATCCTCACATATGCTTCCTGTTCTAAAGAGTTACTTTGCAAGTACCTGGATCATGTTCTAACCTCAGCATTGTCTACCTTTTTTGTGGAATCACTCTCTTGCTTGTTACTGCTGCTGCTTATACAAATTCTACTGTACTTATCAACACGTGGGCTTCCCTGGTGGCTCAGAGGTTAAAGCATCTGCCTCTAATGCGGGAGACCTGGGTTTGATCCCTGGGTCGGGAAGATCCCCTGGAGAAGGAAATGGCAACCCACTCCAGTATTCTTGCCTGGAGAATCCCATGGACGGAGGAGCCTGGTGGGCTACAGTCCATGGGGTCGCAAAGAGTCGGACATGACTGAGCGACTTAACTAACTAACTAACTATCAACACATAGTGTGTTCTTTTGTTTCCAAGCCAGTCTCTTCCACCCAACATTGATATTTCTGAGATGTGGCTTGCTCAGCTTATACCTCAAATACACATAAGAAGAATGATATTCGTTAAATGTTGTTACCAAACCAAGGCATTCAACACATAGAAACCTTCTTTTATTAAACAGTCTTAACATTTCTTTAACCGTGAGTGTATGTGTCCAAAGTCACTTCAGTTGTGTCCCACTCTTTGCAACCCTTTGTACTCATAGCCCATCAGATTTTCCAGGCAAGAATACTGGAGTGGGTTGCCATGCCCTCCTCCAAGGGATCATCCAGACCCAGGGATCAAACCCACACCTCTTACATCTCCTGCATCGGCAGGTGGGTTCTTGACCACTAGCACCACCTAACCATAGTCCACCAAAAAATAAAACAATTCATGTCCTTGTGTGCTCAACTTAGAAACTCATAATTAAAATGTTATATGTATGTTTATTTATATGTTTGGAACACTTATTAGAAATGGAAAATACCATGCACTATTTTGAATTAACTGGATAGTGTTCATACTTTAGCAAGGTGTTTGTTGATCATCTACTATGTACAAGCATCTACTTACAGACTGACCAGCAAAGTTAGACAAAGATTCCAATCTTTAGAGAACTTGTATTTTGGTAAGGGGGATAGACAATAAAAATAAGAAACAACCGAATTATATGGTATACATGGTGGTAAGTCAGATGTGTTTTAGTGACTGAACAGTTACAATACATGCATATATAGATAGATTTCAACAAGTAGAAATAGTCAAATACAATATCCGCACATAGAAATTGCTTTAATATTCATTGGGTTCTGTGAGTGACTCTTTGATAAGTGGAACTGGTGACACAGAAGTGTTGAATCCCTGAGCACTGACAGGGTG
The DNA here is from genome assembly GCA_006410675.1 of Oreotragus oreotragus. NCBI lineage: Eukaryota > Metazoa > Chordata > Mammalia > Artiodactyla > Bovidae > Oreotragus > Oreotragus oreotragus. The sequence goes on along the minus strand of SJYX01016707.1, from coordinate 28,172 downwards.
ATTTTTATGACAATCCATATTGTCTCATCTGGGAAGGGCACAAAGCTTATTCCTAAGAATGTGAGAATAGAACAAGGCAGCTTTAATAGAAGAGGAACGAATAGTTCTAGAAGAGAGCCAGCCAGGGAGAAGCAGAAGAGTGGGCCCCACCAGCTCCATGGTAGATAGTTGGGTGGTAGGTGGATGGAAGATGTACTTTATCCACTTGCCAGTTTGATGTCAGGTTGTCCATGGAGGCACGTGGGCTAGGACAGACTGTCAGAGTTGGCTGGAGAGACCTGAGGTAACCTCCACGGGCAGAAGCTGTACTCTGAAACCTGGCAGAAATTGAGTGTTTGACAAATCCGTGGTATTTTGACTATTAAAATCCCTAGTCACGGATAATAAAGCAAAGCTCCTTGGAGGGCAAAATGAAAAGCTATCAGAATAATATTTTCTTTCATCTGCTCAGATATAATGCCGAAAGCACCTGCTTGTTTGTGGTTTCTTCCTGGGGAGCATTCTGAATCCCATCAATTTCAGTTCCAGAGAGAGCTCAGTAGAGCAGTGCCGAGGTGGAGAAAAAAGCCGAAATTTCTCTTGTCTGATTTAAAAACTATACCCCACAGTGAGCTTCTCTGTTTGTTAAAATCTCTAATTGGTGTTTTCTCAACTTGCTGCTTGGCTGGTTTCTTTTTATTGATTTCATTTTGGGTTTGTAAGGCTGTGTTTGGAACCCTTTCCAGAGTTTGTTTGGAAGCTCATTTTTAATTTTAATGAAAATGCATTTTTTAAAATGTATATTACACCACCCTGCCGATTTTGCTCAAATAAACCTGCTACTGTTTTCAGTGATTTTCAACCATTTTAGTGCCCTTAGTCTCACTTGCTAAAAGGACCCCTGTGCTATTCCTGGCAAAGTAACAAAATCAAGTAGAAAAATGAATGTTCTTCACTGCTTTTGAAGGCTCTTATACAACAAAGGAAAAAGATTCATTCAGGAGACTGCCTTGGGGAATAATACATCAGGCTTCAAATAGAAGAGAGTTTTCCCCATTTCAGTTCTAAACAACTTTTGTTTCCCAAACAGAACTCTTTCATTATTCTGAAGAACCTTGATCCAAAGCCATCAGCCAAGGAAGAAATTAAAATCAATTATCAATATTAGATTTAGACTTAAAATATGATGTACCTATATTTCAATAAATTTGGTAACTACAAAATGTTCAAATTACTATGTTCTGTATTTATTGTCTTTTGAGGCTCAGAGAGAGTTTAAACCCAATGATATAGACTCTAATGCCAGCATGATACAGATAGCAGCACAAATGATCCATTTTTAAAACATAACAGCTCTAGGATTTATTACCAATTCTGCCATTCTTTTTTTAACTCAAAGTTTATCCTGTCATGGGAATCTCCACTATGTCAGGTGTCCAAACTAAACAATATGAAACCACCTTGAACTCTTCTATCTCTTCCATCTGCAAAGTGGTCCTGAGACCTGGACATTCTATTTGAAATAAAGCTTCTGTCTACAATGTAGGAGACCTGGGTTCAGTCCCTGGGTTGGGAAGATTCCCTGGAGAAGGAAGTGGCAACCCACTCCAGTACTCTTGCCTAGAAAATCCCATGGATGGAGGAGCTTGGTGCAGGCTACTGTCCATGGAGTCGCAAGGAGTTGGGCATGACTGATTTCGCTTCACTTCACTTCACTTCACTTCTGAAATCTAACTTCATTTATTTCCCTTCTACTTTAGATCAAGACATTTCCATCTCTCCTATAGATTATCACAGAAGATCCTCAACTATCTTCTTCTTCTTTGATCTATCCTTAATGTTGCCATGACTGCCTTTCTTAAACAAAATCTGATAACATCTGCCTTAGCTTTAAAAAAGCTTACTAGAGAAGAGAACAGATACTCTCCAATGTAACTAAATCAGGTTCAAATTTCCCCAGCATAGCAGGTTCTTCAGGAGCTCATCTTAGCCTACTCTCAAGCTTTTTTTTTTTTTTTTAAATAAAGCTTTCTCCTATGAGCTCCTTTCCCCAGCTATAAGGAAGGGATGTGGGACTTCAAGACATCCACTACCCTTTCAAGCCTCTGTGAGCTTTTATACATGCAATTCTCTTTATGGAATGCGATGTGATGGAGAGAAAAACTGATCTTTGAACAAAATCTGGTTCAGAATACCAAGTCTACCACTTACTAGTTGCTAATAGCCCTGCAAGAGTCTAAGCCTTAATTTCGTCAATTGTAAAATGGGCATAATAGTATACACTTGCAAGGAATACTGAGAGATTTTTAGAGGTGATTTATGTAAAGTCACTAAATAGAGTTGCGTTTTATACAGGTTGACTTCCTTATTTATAACAAATTTTGAGTTAAGTGAAAGCAAAAGAAAAGAAAGAAAAGAAATTTTAAAAAATGAAGGAAAGGGAAAGGAAATTATCATAAAGTCAGTTGTTCAGTTGTACCTTACTCTTATGATCCCAGGGACTGTAGCCCACCGGGCTCCTCTGTCCCTGGAATTCTCCAGGCAAGACTTCTGGAGAAGGTAGCCATTCTCTTCTCCAGGGGATCTTCCTGACCTGGGGATCAAACCCAAGTTTCTTGCATTGCAGGCACATTCTTCACCAGCTGAGCTACCAGAGAATCCCATCATAAATAAAAAGAAATAGCTAAAGGAACCCAAGGTTAACTGGCCCTTAAACACGGTGGAGATTCTTTTTTCACCTTACATCTCTGTTTTATGGGCCCATCTCATTAACCTTTTCTCTTTCTGAGTGCTGAATGCTCGTGATTCAGCATCATTCCAGACAACTGAAAACTTCAAATGACTTGATTTCAAATGCGTGGAGAACTCTCTTGTTCTTGGTTTAGGTAGTCACCAAAAGGAGCATGTCTACTGCTCTGAAGTAGTAGGTCTGCAGAAATGTCTTTTTTGGGAAAACATAGCTGGCAGGTGCTACCATGAGTGCGTCACAGATCTGTAAATGTTCTTTTCCTCCTCTTTTCTCCTCCAACTGTCTTTTTATGTCGTGACATTGATATTGAGTTCAAATAACATCTCCTCTGAAATGTTTTGCCCAGTTCCCTCCAATACCCAGCAGTTTGCTGGTATCACTATTGAACTCATAGCAGTTTTCAGAAAGAAACAATCTTCAAAATGATGTCAGTCTTATACTTGGGTTAGTGAACACTTGAGGGCAAATATGCCATCTTGTTTATCCTTCTCTCCCAAGCGCCTGGATATTCCCTAGGGCAGAGTCATCCTCAACTCATGTTTGTTGATATATTTTAGAAGTGTGTGCATTGGTAGCTCCTCTGCCTTTTTTTTCAAGGAATTATATCTTCCCTTTGGTTTTAAAGTCAGATGAGAATGTTATGGTGTCGCAATAGTAGTACTGTTCAAATTGCTGTTTAGAAAAATTTGACTTATAAAATAGAAACTAATGAATTTTCTGCAAACTGTTTTCTTTATATTTCCTCCTTCTCTTATTCAGTGACACTGCTAGTATTATTTTATTATCAAAGTTTGAAATCTTGGAGTCATATTTGATGAGTTTTTCTGTCACTCTCTTGGAGTCATATTTGATTAGTTTTTCTGTCACGACTTACACCCTTTTATCAGGTCGCATCAACTTTTTCCTTAAAAACATCTCATTTCCTTTAATTTTCTTTTTCAGTATGAATTTATGGTATCCTTCTCTGTGAATAGCACAATTCTAGTCTAGTGATACAAAGGGATGGGAAATCCTGAGGGACTTACAATTTGATTGTTTTCTTAGAAATCCCACAATTAAGTAGCCTATGCATAGGTTGTAGAGAAGGAAATGGCAACCCACTCCAGTAGTCTTGCCTGGAGAATCCCGGGGACAGAGGAGACTGGTGGGCTGCTGTTTATGGGATCGCACAGAGTTGGACACGACTGAAGCGACCTAGCATACATGCACGCATTGGAGAAGGAAATGGCAACCCACTCCAGTAGTCTTGCCGGGAGAATCCCGGGGACAGAGGAGCCTGGTGGGCTGCCATCTATGGGGTTGCACAGAGTCGGAAACGACTGAAGCAACTTAGCAGCAGCAGTTTTTTCTCTCATTGAAGTTGAACCCTTGTACCTGGCATTCCAGGCCCATTATAATCTTCTAGCATACCTGTTGCTCTCCTCCAAGTGTGTTTCTCTATGTGTTAGTCACCCAGTCCTGTCTGACTCTTTGTGAACCCAAGGACTGTAGCCCACCAGGCTCTCCTGGCCATGGAATTCTCCAGGCAAGACTACTGGAGTGGGTTGCCGTTTCCTTCAGTCTTCCTGACCCAGTGATTGAAACTGGGTCTCCTGCATTGCAGGCAAACCCTTTACTGTCTGAGCCCTCACTTCCCTTAACCTTCCTCTTACTCACTCCAGCCTCTCTTCACTTCCTGTTGTTGTGTTCACTGCTCTTTTTTTTTTTT
>SJYX01016707.1:0-19840 GCA_006410675.1 Oreotragus oreotragus | reverse complement strand
ATGATGTGGGGTGAGAGGTGGGAGGGGGGTTCATGTTTGGGAGTTCATGTACACCCATGACGGATTCATGTCAGTGTATGCCAAAACCAATACAGTACTGTAAAGTAAAATAAATTAAAAAAAAAAACTTTTTTGTACAGTTCTTCCGTGTATTCTTGCCACCTCTTCTTAGTATTTTCTGCTTCTGTTAGGTCCATACCATTTCTGTCCTTTATTGAGCCCATCTTTGCATGAAAACTTCCCTTGGTGTCTCCTTTGTCAGTCCTATCTAAATAGCTGGTTCCTTGACCTCATGCTCAGCTTTCCCCTGTATGCTCAATTATCTATCTCAACTGCTGTGTGGTGAAAACCTGTAGACTGATAGATTACTGGCCATAAATCTGACCTCTGTGGATTTAACTTCAACTTCATTTTTCAACTGATGTTTCCTTAACTTAATATGAAATGTGATTCAAAGAACACATGAAAAGAACAGCCTGAGCCAGGTTAAATATTCATTGTCTTAAGATTGTTCTGATATATTATTGCTAAGATAGAACTTCCCCTGCCTCACCACTACAGTTATCATTATCCTGTGATTGAAATTTTGCTGGCTTATGCATATTTTTAGTCACGTATTAGCTGATCTCAGGGACGGTAGTGGTTTTGTTGTTTTTGCTTTTATTTTTTCAAACTTTGTATTGAATAGCTTTTCTCAAATTGTGAAAGATACTTGTTTACTGTAGCAAGTCAAACTATATATATTCAGTCTCCCCAATTACTCCCCTTTAAGGCAACTTTTCTTCTCTTAATAAAAGTAGGAATTATGGTTCCTTTCATACACATCTCTTCATGCTCATACAAATGTATGCAAATATATGTATAGCATATGTGAATGTACACATAAATACAAATATGTACATACATGTTTATGTGTGAGATTTTTTCTTCTTTTCTATAAAATTAAATCACATATGCACATATGTCTACAATTTCACTTTTTCTCCTTAAAAATGAAACACAAACACATTTCAGGCTGGTATACAAACCTAACTCATTATTTTCTTTTTAATAACTGCATAACATTATGGACATCCCATAATTTATTCAGTTATTCCCCATGGATGACCATTCAGATTGATTCTAATTTTTTTTATTATAAAATAAAATTCTATAATAAACATCATTGTTTGTAGGTCCTACATACAAGTGATTCTTTTTCTGTAGGAAAGATTTCTTACCTCTGTATCACAAGTAGGATTGCTAGGTTAGGGTATGTTAATATTTTCATTGTCACAGCAACAAATTACTGTCCTAAAAGAGGGTTCCAAAGGTTTATAATTCCCACAATGTTCATTATCTTTAAAAATTTTGCTATTCTGTTGAACACCTTTATTCCTCAGTCTGCCGGTGAAGTTGAAACAAGATTTGGCTTTAATCTGCATGCCATGTAGTATATTCCAAGTGTTATTCACTGCTTTTATTCCTGTAACTGGTATTATACAACTTTATGTTTTGTCTGTTGAGAATTTTGTAATTTAAGACTTAACATTCAGTAGTAATCAATTCCCTGTGGTGAACTGATGCTCCTAGACTTAAAGCAGGAAAAGGTATTATGAAGAAATCACATGTCTTATTAATAAAAAGCTCTTTTGTTTGTTACACACACACTAGTAGCTTTCTCTTGAGAGTATTTGAGATTCTCTACTTTTACCATAAATCCTATGGAATCCATGATGACAGTAGACACAAAGCATTGAGGCCATTAGAAGGAGGAAGTCACATTACCTCAGTATGAATCTGAGACCTGATGAAATTCCCTGACAGCCAGTTCTACATGTGGTTCTTCTCAGTGTGTTTCCAGAGTTGAAGCCTAGCCCACCAAGGATAGTTATCCCAGCTAATATTTCCAACAGTTTTATACCATGAGAGCAAGTCTGGTGACAGGCATTTCTAGTGTTAATCTTAAGACTGTCAAGAATTTTCTAGGAAAAATTTTGCATTTTATTTTTTCAAATATAAGATGAAGATGACCATATTTACCTGTCTCACGAAGATATGTTGGCATACTAATTGAAACCTTTGTATGGTCCTCTGGGAGTTGATGACATGTAGATACAAAACATTATTATAAGCACTGAAACCGTCACATGAAAATCCTTCACATATTTTCTTACACATTCTCTAAAATAGTAATATATATATATAGTTGCCAGTTAAAATAATTAATAATCTTAAGAACATTCAACATTTTTATTATTAAACTTAATACAATTATGATTAATCATTATAATAAATAATTATTCATATGTTTTATGATTATTAAGTTTTAAAAGAAAGTAAAATAATAAGGAGAGTTACTGATATTTGCTCAGTCAGAAATAAGTTGACAGAAAAATAAAGCATAGACTAAAAATTAAAAAACACAAGAAAGAATCAACCAGAAATACTTTCTTGGCTTCTAAAAAATAGCTTCTAATATATAGCTTCTAATATTAAAACTTTAATAGTAAATATTAATATCATATTTGTAAGACTTTCTGGGTGGTCCAATGGTTAAGAATCCACCTGGCAATTCAGGGGATACTGGTTTGATCCTTAGTCCAGGAAGATTCTACATGCTGCGGGGCAACTAAGCCCATGTGCCACAACAACTGAAGCCCACGCATCCTAGAGCCCAAGCTCTGCAATAGGAAAAGCCGCTGCAATGAAAAGCCCACACAGCGCAACTAGAGAGTAGCCCCTGCTCACTGCAACTAGAGAAAGCTCAGGCATAGCAGCAAAGATCCAGAGCAGCCCCAAATAAATAATTTAATTTAAAAATTAAAAAAAATCACATTTGTAAAAAAATATTTTCTTTCATTCATTTATTCAAACAAATATTATTGAATAACTTCTATGTGCCAGGCCGCAAGAAAGTTGCAAGAGCTAGTTGCAGAAAACAAATTCAAAGAAAGAACTATAAAAAAATGCCAGTTTAGTATAAAAGTGTATGACAAGCACTGTGGTGGCCCAAAGGAGAGTTTCACAGGCAGGGCAACACTCAACCTGCATACAGATGGTTGATCAGGAGGCATCTTGGCAGGAAGGTGAGAAGTCCACTCTAGAGAATAACATATATGAAACTATTTTCAGGGAGTTGCAAGTTAGCTACACGAGTCTGGAGCAGTGGTTTTCACCTGGGTATTATTTACCCCTAGGGAATATTTGGCAATATCGCGTAACATTTGGGATTGTTGCAACTCAGGGTGTGGGTACTATGAATATGCCCTGGAAGGAGCCAATGCTATTGCTAAATNTAAAAATTAAAAAAAAACACATTTGTAAAAAAACAAATATTTTCTTTCATTCATTTATTCAAACAAATATTTTTTTTTAAATTTTTTTTTAATTTTTTTGTATTTATTTATTTTTTTACACGAACTCCCAAACATGAACTTCTATGTGCCAGGCCGCAAGAAAGTTGCAAGAGCTAGTTGCAGAAAACAAATTCAAAGAAAGAACTATAAAAAAATGCCAGTTTAGTATAAAAGTGTATGACAAGCACTGTGGTGGCCCAAAGGAGAGTTTCACAGGCAGGGCAACACTCAACCTGCATACAGATGGTTGATCAGGAGGCATCTTGGCAGGAAGGTGAGAAGTCCACTCTAGAGAATAACATATATGAAACTATTTTCAGGGAGTTGCAAGTTAGCTACACGAGTCTGGAGCAGTGGTTTTCACCTGGGTATTATTTACCCCTAGGGAATATTTGGCAATATCGCGTAACATTTGGGATTGTTGCAACTCAGGGTGTGGGTACTATGAATATGCCCTGGAAGGAGCCAATGCTATTGCTAAATGTGTTACAATACACAGATAGTCCCAAGGAACAAAAAGAATTATCTCCATAGTCCAAGATGTCAATATTAGGAAACCCTATTCTCGAGCATGGGATGCAGTGGTACAATGCAGGTGGAGAGGTCCTGAGGGAATTTTAATGTGTAATTGAAGCTGTGATAAGGGGTAGATCTAAAGCCATATAGCTTTGGCACCACTGCTGACTCCTTCCTTTGGAAACCATGTACCTTTCATATTAAGGCAGTCTACAGGTTCCTATATTCTTTAGTCCTATTCTACCTCTTCTTCCTAGCCTCCCCCTTTCTACCTCCATTCCCATATATACTGGGGTGTTTCATGGGGTTCTGCCTTGGACTTGCTGATATTATCTCTTTGTACTTAGCCGATGACATTCCTTCTCATGGACTCATTTATTGCAAATATATGAGAACCAGTAGTGTGGAGTAGTTAAGAAAACAGATGCTAAAACCAGAGTTAAAATCCTGATTCTAATACCTACCATCTTTTGCAAGATAGTGTGAAATGGCAATAATGTTAGTACTTATAAGGTTGTAGGGAGGAGTAAGTTGAGCTAACATACACAGAGCACTTAGACCACATAATAAATTCTATGTCCACATCAGACTTTCCTAAAATTTCTAAGTTCATATGACTGAAGTGTTAGATTTTCTCTGAGTATCTTGTGTATGTGAGTGTTTGTTAGTCGCACAGTTGTGCCCGTTTCTTTGCGACACTATGGACTGTAGCTTGGCAGGCTCCTCTGTCCATGGAATTCTCCAGACAAGAATACCGGAGTGGGCAGCCATTCCCTTCTCCAGGGAATCTTCCCAACCCAGTGATTGAACCCAGGTCTTCCCACTGCAGGCAGATTCTTTACCATCTGAGCCATCAGGGAATCCCCTGAATATCTTACCAGCTTTTAAAACTGAGTGTTCAGAACTGAACTCCATATCTTTCTTGCTTCCATTCCTGTTAATGCTATGCATTCTGCTATTGATGGCACCAAGATTATTAAGGAGACTTAGCAGACATCCCGGAGAAGGCAATAGCACCCCACTCCAGTACTCTTGCCTGGAGAATCCCAGGGACAGGGGAGCCTGGTGGGCTGCCGTCTATGGGGTCACACAGAGTCAGACATGATTGAAGTGACTTAGCAGCAGCAGCAGACATCCCAGAATAGCCTCTCTCTCTCTCTGATGTCTCATCAAATTAACCACTAAGTTCTATTGACTTTTACCTCCTATACACTTCTTGAACCAGCCCCCTTCTTTCCATCCACTACCACTGATCTAATAAGTCAACTGCTGATTGTCTTTCACATTAACTACCAACCAGCATCCTAAATAATTCCCAACTCTAGTATTGTCCCTTTATGATCATCCCTTCATGTAGCTGCCAGAGTAGTTTGCACTTACGAACTCCTCATGACCTATAAACTAAATCTAAGCTCCTTAATGGAGATAATCATACTAAGCAAAGTAAGTCAGAAAGACAAAGATAAATACCATATGATATCACTTATATGTTGAATCTAAAATATGACACAAGTGAACATATCTATGAAACAGAAACAGACTCACAGATACAGAGATCAGACCTGCGATTGCCAAGGGAGAAGCAGGTAAGGATTGGGAGCAAACACAAACTATTATATATAGAATGGATAAACAACAAGGTCCTACTGGATAACACAGGGAACTTTATTCAATATCTTGTGATAGATCATAATGGAAAAGAATGTGAAAAACAATATGTATGTATATACATGTATAACTGAATCACTTTGCTGTGCAGTAGAAGTTAACACAGAATCATTATTCAGCTACATTTCAATAAAACTTTTAAAAAATCTAAGCTCCTTAACACGTCCTACAAGACCCTCCTTCACCTGAATCCTGCCTTCTTTACAACTTCATTGCTTGCCACACTCTATCCTGAATTCTGATAAAGAATGGAATTCAAGGTGTACAGTGATTTCACTTTTTCCCTATCCCTTCTGCCAGAAGTGTATCTCTTAGCCTCCCCTTCCAAAATTGTATTGATAATTTCACATTTCATCCTCCTATTGAACCTTCCCCACACCTCATAAAGTGAACAAAAGTTTTCTTCTTGTGGAAAATGACTGGATATACCTGTGACAAAATCTCAGCTTGTAGTATAGGGCCTAGAATAGCATAGATGCTTACAAAGTGTTTGCTGACTAAATGACTAATTGGAGTCATCACATTTTGATTAGTAACACAGAAGTGAATGAGGTGGTTTGATGGACTGAGAAGGGGCTGGGGTAGAAATACAGAATCATGAGAAAACCAGCACTTGAAGAGAGAGATAAAGATGAGAAGCAACATGAAACCTGAAGAGAACATTGTCAGAGAAGTAGGATAACAACCTTGAAAAACAGTGGTGTGGAAGCTGAAGAAGTTGGAGTTACAGGAGAGAAAGTGGTCTGCCATGTCAAATGCATAAAAAGTATGCATTAAAATATAATGGGATATCCAGAAATGTAATTGCTGTATATGTAGAAATAAGTGAAAGGTGAGGTTATAGAAAAGGAAGAATAAATTATGTTTCAATATGAAGCAGTAAAGTTAAAATAAAACAGATTCACCAAGTATTTTGTAGGTCTTTAATTTCTCTCAAGTGGTAAATCTCTTTATAATGGTAATCAATAGTCATATCTTTCAAATATTCAGTATGTGACCAAACCTTCTCTGCTACCGTCTCATTCGAGGACTCTAAACTTTTCTTTCTTGATCTCATTTAACATTGTTGGATCCAATCTCCAGAGCCTCACTCTCCACTCCAAGAACCCCCATAATTACTGCCTTTCAAACATCAAAGGTAATCTTGTCATTCCCAAATTTTAAAATGTCTGGTGGTTATGGGATATCTATAGGTTATTTTCTAAATACTGTAGTTCTTCATATATATATATATATATACGGTGTGTAAAATTGACCTTCATTGGCCTATCTGGTGGTTATGAGATATCTATAGGTTATTTTAAAATGTCTGGTGGTTATAAGATATCTATAGGCTATTTTCTAAATACTGTAGTTCTTCATATGTATATATGGAGTGTAAAACTGACCTTCATCGGCCTATCTGGTCTCATCTCTGATCACTTGGGCTACTTCCTGCTCTTTCCTGTCAGTGTCCAGTCTCAAAGTGAAGTCTCAGTCATGTTCGACCCTTTGGGACCCCGTGGACTGTAGCCCACCAGGCTCCTCTGTCCATGGGATTCTCCAGGCAAGGATACTGGAGTGGGTTGCCATTTGCAGGCACCCCACAAACCAAGCATCTTCACAACTCAGGGTCTCTGTTCATGCTGTACCCTCTCCTGGCTAACTCGTGCTGATCGATCTTTTAGGGCTTAGTGACAAATGTCACTTCTTTTAGGAAGTTTTCAGGGGCTTCCCTCAATGGAGTTAATTATTCAGACCTATGCACTACAAGCACTTTGCTTAGCACACAACACATTTTGTTCCCCTTTTAAAGATATCCCCCATTGGACTTGATGCTCCTGGAGCACCCACTGAGCACAGTACCTGATAAACACTGAATTTTTTGACTGAATGTATGAATGAATGATTGGTGTAAGATGCTAGAATCAAGGATAGAAGAACTCAGTTGTTCCTGTGTTTGTGAAACTGTAATATATGTAAAATATTTTACAGCTCTTTATTTTTTATTAGATTGCTTTTCCCATTTTAAAAAGGAAGTCTAATTGCAGTTGTGTGTGTGTGTGTAAAGCTCTATGGTATAGCTGCACTGTCTGTTCCTATGTCTCTATGAACCCAGAAAAGTGGTATCACTTACCAATCAATGGAGACAAGTGCTGGGTCTTGAAGTGCTGACTCCACACTTGGGAGAGCAGCCACACTGACAGTATCCATTAGAGGATTTAGAATGTTCATTTATTCTTGAGAAAGTCTTTGAGATGGAGGTATAATAATAAATGAATACAATGAGAGAAAACTGAACTAGGAGTGAGTGGTCTAGTTTTTAAATCATAGCATCTAACCAGGTAGTAAAAATAACAACTATTTATATTTTCCAATAGAAGATATATGTTTATAAATACTGCTTAATAATTTTTATTGCCTATAAACTTCTAGTTCATTAGGGATTTGTGGAAATTGAGTGAATGCCTGAATATTCATAAGTGTTCCTTTACCTGTTTGAGCAATTTGATACCTTCCCATGGAACATATTATGTGAATTAGCTCAAGTCGACTCCTTGGAATCAGTATAACTAAGAAATGGAAAAGATAAATCTTGGTTTCANTCTGAGATATCTATAGGCTATTTTCTAAATACTGTAGTTCTTCATATGTATATATGGAGTGTAAAATTGACCTTCATCGGCCTATCTGGTCTCATCTCTGATCACTTGGGCTACTTCCCGCTCTTTCCTGTCAGTGTCCAGTCTCAAAGTGAAGTCTCAGTCGTGTTCGACCCTTTGGGACCCCGTGGACTGTAGCCCACCAGGCTCCTCCGTCCATGGGATTCTCCAGGCAAGGATACTGGAGTGGGTTGCCATTTGCAGGCACCCCACAAACCAAGCATCTTCACAACTCAGGGTCTCTGTTCATGCTGTACCCTCTCCTGGCTAACTCGTGCTGATCGATCTTTTAGGGCTTAGTGACAAATGTCACTTCTTTTAGGAAGTTTTCAGGGGCTTCCCTCAATGGAGTTAATTATTCAGACCTATGCACTACAAGCACTTTGCTTAGCACACAACACATTTTGTTCCCCTTTTAAAGATATCCCCCATTGGACTTGATGCTCCTGGAGCACCCACTGAGCACAGTACCTGATAAACACTGAATTTTTTGACTGAATGTATGAATGAATGATTGGTGTAAGATGCTAGAATCAAGGATAGAAGAACTCAGTTGTTCCTGTGTTTGTGAAACTGTAATATATGTAAAATATTTTACAGCTCTTTATTTTTTATTAGATTGCTTTTCCCATTTTAAAAAGGAAGTCTAATTGCAGTTGTGTGTGTGTGTGTAAAGCTCTATGGTATAGCTGCACTGTCTGTTCCTATGTCTCTATGAACCCAGAAAAGTGGTATCACTTACCAATCAATGGAGACAAGTGCTGGGTCTTGAAGTGCTGACTCCACACTTGGGAGAGCAGCCACACTGACAGTATCCATTAGAGGATTTAGAATGTTCATTTATTCTTGAGAAAGTCTTTGAGATGGAGGTATAATAATAAATGAATACAATGAGAGAAAACTGAACTAGGAGTGAGTGGTCTAGTTTTTAAATCATAGCATCTAACCAGGTAGTAAAAATAACAACTATTTATATTTTCCAATAGAAGATATATGTTTATAAATACTGCTTAATAATTTTTATTGCCTATAAACTTCTAGTTCATTAGGGATTTGTGGAAATTGAGTGAATGCCTGAATATTCATAAGTGTTCCTTTACCTGTTTGAGCAATTTGATACCTTCCCATGGAACATATTATGTGAATTAGCTCAAGTCGACTCCTTGGAATCAGTATAACTAAGAAATGGAAAAGATAAATCTTGGTTTCATAACTATGTTTTATCTACAGTGAGAATCGAAAATAGAAAATTTATTGTGCTATGAATTGGAAGTTCTGTTAATATTTTTGTCCTACCTGATATCAGCCTCATCAGTTTGGTTGCAGAGTAAAGACCAAACTTCAAATCTTAGCACCTTCTATTTGCTTCCCAGGGCCACTAGACTTAGTTACCAGGCCTCGTCCTCTCAGCTTTGACTCTAGGGGGCTCTCATAACAGAAACATATGAAGTAGTTCTCTAGTGCCACTGGCAAAATTGCCCAATTCTTTCAAGAAACTAGATCAAAATTTTCTAGTTATCCTGAAGTATCAAACTGATATAGTTGTCAATATTTTAATATATGTAGCTCCTCTGAAGAAGCATAGCAAATGGTATAGCTGCACTGTCTGTTCCTATGTCTCTATGAACCCAGAAAAGTGGTATCACTTACCAATCAATGGAGACAAGTGCTGGGTCTTGAAGTGCTGACTCCACACTTGGGAGAGCAGCCACACTGACAGTATCCATTAGAGGATTTAGAATGTTCATTTATTCTTGAGAAAGTCTTTGAGATGGAGGTATAATAATAAATGAATACAATGAGAGAAAACTGAACTAGGAGTGAGTGGTCTAGTTTTTAAATCATAGCATCTAACCAGGTAGTAAAAATAACAACTATTTATATTTTCCAATAGAAGATATATGTTTATAAATACTGCTTAATAATTTTTATTGCCTATAAACTTCTAGTTCATTAGGGATTTGTGGAAATTGAGTGAATGCCTGAATATTCATAAGTGTTCCTTTACCTGTTTGAGCAATTTGATACCTTCCCATGGAACATATTATGTGAATTAGCTCAAGTCGACTCCTTGGAATCAGTATAACTAAGAAATGGAAAAGATAAATCTTGGTTTCATAACTATGTTTTATCTACAGTGAGAATCGAAAATAGAAAATTTATTGTGCTATGAATTGGAAGTTCTGTTAATATTTTTGTCCTACCTGATATCAGCCTCATCAGTTTGGTTGCAGAGTAAAGGGCCAAACTTCAAATCTTAGCACCTTCTATTTGCTTCCCAGGGCCACTAGACTTAGTTACCAGGCCTCGTCCTCTCAGCTTTGACTCTAGGGGGCTCTCATAACAGAAACATATGAAGTAGTTCTCTAGTGCCACTGGCAAAATTGCCCAATTCTTTCAAGAAACTAGATCAAAATTTTCTAGTTATCCTGAAGTATCAAACTGATATAGTTGTCAATATTTTAATATATGTAGCTCCTCTGAAGAAGCATAGCACGGGTTTGGGTATTATTTTTGTGACAACCAGATGAAACTGTGCCTTACTCCAGAGTATTACACAAAGTTACTGAGTAAATAATATTCACTGGAAGGACTGATGCTGAAGCTGAATCTCTAATACTTTGGCCACCTGATGCAAAAAACTGAATCATTGGAAAAGACCCTGATACTGGGAAAGATTGAAGTCAGGAAGAGAAGGGTGTAACAGAGGATGAGATGGTTGGATGGCATCACCAACTCAATGGACTTGAGTTTGGGAAAGCTCTGCAAGTTGGTGATAGAAGGGAAGCCTGGCTTGCTGCAGCCCATGGGATCGCAAAGAGTCAGACACAACCGAGCGACTGACTGAACTGAACTGAGTAAAAGATAGAAATGAACGTTGTTATCCTAGGTGGTGCTAACAGTAAAGAACTTGCCTGCCATTGCAGGAGACATAAGAGATGCAGTTTTGATCCCTGGGTCAGAAAGATCCTCTGGAGGAGGGCATGGCAACCCACTCTGGTATTCTTGCCTGGAGAATCCCATGGACAGAGGAAGCTGGAGGGCTATAGTCCATAAGGTTGCAAAGAGTTGAACATGACCAAAGCAACTTAGCACACGGGTACTGTTTTTTTATTTATTTCTTTACTGTATTTGTGCCCTAGCCTATATACTGCTGCTGCTGCTGCTAAGTTGCTTCAGTCATGTCCGACTCTGTGCGACCCCATAGACGGCAGCCCACCAGGCTCCCCCGTCCCTGGGATTCTTCAGGCAAGAACACTGGAGTGGGTTGCCATTTCCTTCTCCAATGCATGAAAGTGAAAAGTGAAAGTGAAGTAGCTCAGTCGTATCCGACTCTTAGTGACCCCATGGACTGCAGCCTACCAGGCTCCTCCATCCATGGGATTTAGGTCAATGTTAAAGAAACTCTGCAGTAATCAAGATCTGTTCAACATAAGGGTTTGTCTTATTTTACTGTCTATTGACCCTGTAAACTCTTACTTGTGTTAGGATTTATGCTAACACTATATAAGGAGAGTCCTATAGCAGAGCCATGGTTCCCATAATTTTCCTATGAGATAAGAAATGTTTTCTGCTCATTTGAAGAGATGAAGAAACTGGGAACAGAGAGGTAAAATAACTTGCCCAAGGTATATCAGATAGTAATGTAACACAATTTGGACACAGGCCATATTAATCATATTCCATGGCTATATATAGATACCATAGGATAAGTGAGAATGAAATTTATGTTTAAGTGTTTCTGAATTACTGGAAGTTTCTCGCTGGATATTTTGCTCAAATAGAATGAAATTCTGGGTTAAGTCTTATAAATTCTAAAACATAGACAAATAAGATATCATAAAGGTGCTGTAATAGCTGCAAATACTTCCTGAGGGACCCTTCTACCCACTGTATCAGGTACTAAATCACATGTGCAGAGTGAAACTCATAAGACAAACCTCTGTATTATATAATTCTCCAAGGTCAATTATGAACTCAGCTTTAATGATCTGGGGGAATGATAGAAATGGTAAAATTATAGTGTTATATGAAGACACTTTAGACTGGACCAGACATGAGTTATACCTTGAACAGCATGTGTAGTCTATCCTTGCTGTTAAATTTGAAGAAGGCAGCAGTAAAAACATAAGGAAGACAACTTGCCAGGACTTGTATGGATTCCTAATGCTTGTGTGTCTTCTTTTTTCTTATACCCTTTATCTCTTTTTCTATGACTCGTAATCTTTTCAATGTAGTTCTGAGGGAAATTTCACTTTGATTTGCATTCCCATCTTTTTCTAAATATAAAGCATCCTGATCTCCTTAGAGGCAAGGTGCTATAGGACTGTAATATAGGGATAGACTAAAATTAGAAATATTATCACATTAACATCTTTTCCCCAATAGTTTGGTACTTTTGACAATGTACTATTTTAGTGTATCATGGGATTTCACAGTGATTGTAAATTAAAGCTTTCTTTATGAAGACTGAAAATGTGCCTGACTTGGTAAATTCTTCACTTTCTGAGAACTCCATTTAAGGGAATCAGTGTTCACTTTCTTTCTTTTTTTAACCTTAATATATTAATGACTGAAATGAACAATAGAAAAAAGAAAATGATAAAGTATAAACAGTGGTCTTGTTCACTGAGCCTGGTGAATCATGATCAACTTTTAGACCATTGATTCAAACTAATGTTTTTAGATGCACATTTTGCTTCAGAAAAGAACTGAGGCAGTGCACATAGGCTCATGGCTTTTTCTCACCCTTCCCAAGACCTGGCACATAAAACAGCAGCTGAAGAACTGAATCCTTCTGTTTTCTCTTTTGTTTTGTCAGTAAAAGAGGGCATCAGATGGATTACTCAAGAATATTTTTTCAGCATGCCTATGTTTCTTTCCCTGCCTACTTGAAGTAATCCATTTTACTTAAAATTAGCAATACATTCTTCGACTTTCAAACTTCCAAATTAGCATTTGGAAACATAAAATTGTTTATTGGCCTGCTTTGCAGGATAAATAAATGTCTGTTCAGCTCCATTAGTTTTAAACCCATGATTTAGGATTCTTTTAAATGTGCTAAAATTAACAAGACTTAACTCTGTGGGGACAGAAAATGACAATACGAAATAATAAGTCATGCTGAGAATTGGACATTTGACAGGATTTCAATTTTTAATCTGGCCTCCCAGTCTGAGTGATCCTTCCTTTGTGGCAACAGAACAGAAAATATTTGCTTGTCAATAAATGGAGGCTGTTGCTACACCACAGCAGACCTGGGTAAGTCTGAAATTTAGAAGGTAATGCCAAGCCAGGAGAATAGCTGTAAAGAATACGGTTTGATTTTCTAAACCATCGAGTGATTTGGTAATTGTAGTTTATATTGACAACTGAATTCAAGATGTCACAGTTTAGTACATGGCTAAGGTCAGTTATTACTTCATTATGATTATTCAGGGGCATCATTATAAAATGTTTGATTGAGTTTCTTTCTTCTAAACACTAAAGAATTACAAATCTTTCTCAGTCTGTATTATATGCTTATTTATGTCAAGCTACCTAAAAGAAAATGCTAATTTGAATCCCTATTATGTGGCACTTAAAGGAATTCATAATAAACTAAGCTTGGGCTTCCTGTATGTGAATTATGTTAAGCATATAGAGTAAGCTGTTAATATAATTAATTATTTTACAGAAATAGTTATCTAAGAGAATGAACCACTTTTAAGGCTATTACAAGTATCCTTTATATTCCATCAATTAATATAATAGTTAGAACTTATTCTTATTCATTAGTTAATATTGAGCCACTTGGAAACACTACTTAAAAACTATATGTCTTTCTTTCTTAAAAGAACATTTAAAAAAACTTATAGAATTTTTATATTTATGAAAATGACACATTGTATAGCAAAATTTAATTTGACTGGATTAGCAGATTGTTATTAAAATTATATAAATAATTTCCCCCATTAGTTTGGATAAAACTATAGCTGATTGCCAATAGTCTGTGGTATGAAAGAAGTGATGTTTTCTAATTGAGAGGAGAGTTCACAAATACACATTTAATTGGTAGTGTAAAGAATTTTTTACAAACCACTTCAGTACCACTTCTAGTAACTGGCAAAAGTGAATAGTATTAAAAGCCTTACAAAAAAATCTCTGGAGGCAGAGAACCTGGATCAAATCCTGCTTCACTCTGGCATGTTCCTGTCAATGTGTCTTAGCTCTTCACCCATTTAGGCTGGAAAGGCAAGGTCTCTGGAAATGTTTCTGAGGCAGAAACATTTCATTCTATTTAGAGAACCCCATTTGAAGTAAACGTCCCAGTAATTTTTCTGACTTTGAAACTTAATACAAAACTGTGTACTGGCCCATTTAACAGGACCAAAAAGTTGTGTTTTCAGTCAGTCCTGATACTTTAGGAATCTACCCCATAGAGTTTTGCCAAGAGAATGCACTAGTCATACCGAACAACCTCTTCCAACAACACAAGAGATGACTCTACTCATGGACATCAGCAGATAGTCAACACTGAAATCAGATTGATTATATTCTTGCAGCTGAAGATGGAGAAGAACTATACTGTCTGCAAAAAAACGAACAAAAACCACACACACACCTGGAACTGACTGTGGTTCAGATCGTGAACTCCTTATTAAAGTATGGAAAACCACTAGGCCATTCAGGTATGATCTAAATCAAACCCCTTACACTTTTACAGTAGAAGTGACAAATAGATTCAGGGATTAGATCTGATAGACAGAGATTTGGGTGGCAGTGATCAAAACCATCCCCAAGGGAAAGAAATGGAAAAAAACAAAATGGTTGTCCAATGAGGCCTTACAAATAGCTGAGAAAAGAAGAGAAGTGAAAGGCAAAGAAGAGAAGGAAAGATATACCCATCTTCATGCAGTGTTCTAAAGAATAGCAAGGAGAGATAAGAAAGCCTTCCTAAGTGAACAATGCAAAGAAATAGAGGAAAACAATAGAATGAGAAAGAGCTCTCTTCAAGAAAATTAGAGACACCAAGGGAATATTTCATGCAAATGTGGGCACAATAAGGGACAGAAACAATATTGACCTAACAGAAGCAGAAGATATTAAGAAGAATTGGCAAGAATACACAGAAGAATGTACAAAAAAAAGAGATCCTAATGACACAGATAATCACGTTGGTGTGATCACTCACCTAGAGCCAGACATCTTGGAATGTGAAGTCAAGTGGGCCTTAGAAAGCATCACTATGAACAAAGCTAGTGGAGTTGATGGAATTCCAGCTTAGTGTTTTCAAATTCTAAAAGATGATGCTGTTAAAAGTGCTTCACTCACTATGCCAGCAAATTTGGATAACTCAGCAGTGGCCACAGGACTGGAAAAGGTCAGTTTCTATTCCCAAAGAAGGGCAATGCCAAAGAATGTTCAGACTTCCACCACAATTGCACTCATTTCACATGTTAGTAAAGTAATCCTCAAAATTCTCAAAGCTAGGCTTCAACAGACATGAACTAAGAACTTCCAAATGTACAAGCTAGATTTAGAAAAGGCAGGGGTTAGAGATCAAATTGCCAAAATCCACTGGATCATAGAAAAAAGCGAAAATTCCAGAAAAACATCTATTTGTGTTTCACTGACAATGCTAAAGGCTTTGATGTGGGGATCACAACACACCAACAAACCATGGAAAATTCTTAAAGAGCTAGGACTACCAGACCATCTTACCTACCTCCTAAGAAATCTGTGTGAAGGTCAAGAAGCAACAGTTAGAACTGGACATGAACAATGTACTGGTTCAAAACTGAGAAAGGAGTATGTCAAGGCTGCATATTGTCACCCTGCTTAACTTATGTGCAGAGTACATCATGTGAAATGCCAGCCAGGCTGGATGACTCTCAAGCTGGAAACAAGACTGCTGGGAGAGATATCAATAACCTCAGATATGCAAATGACACCACCCTTATGGCAGAAAACAAACAGGAACTAAAGAGTCTCTTGATAAATGTGAAAGAGGTGAGTGAAAAAGCAGGCTTAAAACTCAACATTCAAAAAATGAAAATCATGGCATCTGGTCCCATCACTTCATGGCAAATAGTTGGGAAAACAATGGAAACAGTGAGAGACTTTATTTGGGGGGGCTCCAAAATCACAGTGGACAATGACTGCAGCCATGAAATTAAAAGATGCTTGCTCCTTGGAAAAAAAGCTATGATAAACCTAGACAGCATATTAAAAAGCCAGGACAAGTACTTCACTGACAAAGGACCATATAATCAAAACTATGGTTTTTCCAGTAGTCGTGTATAGATGTGAGAGTTGGACCATAAAGAAGTCTGAATGCCAAAGAATTGATGCTTTTGATCTGTGATGTTGGAGAAGACTCTTAAGAGTTCCTTGAACTGCAAGAGATCAAACCAGTCCATCCTAAAGGAAATCAGTCCTGAACATTCATTGGAAGGACTGATGCTGAAGCTGTAGCTACTGGTGCACCTGATGCAAAGAACTGACTCATTAGAAAAGACCCTAATGTGGGGAAAGATTGAAGGCAGTATGAGAAGGGGATGACAGAAGATGAAATGGTTGGATGGCATCACTGACTCAATGGACATGAGTCTGAGCAAGCTCTGGGAGGTGGTAGACAGGGAAGCCTGGCATGCTGCATCCATAGGGTCACAAAGAGTCAGACACAACTGAGCGACTGCACAACAGCAACCACCACTTATTAGCTCTGTGCATCTGAACAACTCATTTAAAATCTCCAGAACCAAATTATTTTTGTCTGTAAATGGGGACTATAGTAAACCCTATACATGCTATATATTGCAAATATTATTATACATATTGTTTTTCTTTTGAAAAAATTTCCTGACTTTTCTGTATTAGAGTTGTGATGAGGCAATAAACGGTCAAAAGCAAGAAGATAAATTTTTAAAAACAGAACTTTGGACAATCTGAAACCAGACAATCTCTTAACAACAAAACTAATATATAAATCAATTTAAAATATAAAGATAAATAATACAGCCATGCTTCATATAAGAAAATATTCTCACTTTGTTAATTAGGATTTTAAACTCTAAATAGCATCCTAATTTAATCTTTATTAATAGTACATTAAATTAGTATTTAAAATATATTTTCTGTATTAGAGTTGTGATGAGGCAATAAACGGTCAAAAGCAAGAAGATAAATTTTTAAAAACAGAACTTTGGACAATCTGAAACCAGACAATCTCTTAACAACAAAACTAATATATAAATCAATTTAAAATATAAAGATAAATAATACAGCCATGCTTCATATAAGAAAATATTCTCACTTTGTTAATTAGGATTTTAAACTCTAAATAGCATCCTAATTTAATATTTATTAATAGTACATTAAATTAGTATTTAAAATATTGAGTATTCTAATAACATACTTACTGGAAGACTTTTAAGCATATTCTAAATTAAACAAATTAAAAGGATTAAAGATACTTAGGATATGAGTATATTGTGTTTATTTACCATATTCACAGTCTTTGAAATTGGATACATCACACATTATATGTAATAAATCTCGGTTAAGCCAAATATAGTGTTTACTTAATCAGAGTAGGTTATGTTCCAACCATTCTGAGAAAATGAATTTTAATATTTTGTAAATTCAAAACAGTGAGATTCTATATTTAAAAATATTATATATGTGTATATATATTTATGTGTGTGTATATATATATGTACACATATCTTATATGTATATGCATATATATTTATAGTTAAATGCCTTAAGACTCTATTGTGATTGAGGTAGTGGAAAATGAAACAAGAAAGTCCAGCTTTTTACTGTGTTATCAGATATAGTAAAGCATAACTGACAGGTTTGCATTTTTTATGGTATTTTTTCTATGCCTAGGGTTTAGACAGCACTTCTCTTTAGCTGCATTTTTGTTTGTTTTGGCATTTCCTTTTTTCTGGCTCTGTTAGTTTGCCCATAACCCCTTTCTGTTGAGAATGAGATGTCTCTGAAAATACTGTCATTTCCACAAAATTTCACAAAACATTTGGATTTCTGTGGAATTTCTTATAGCAGTCGTTGTTCAGTGAGTAACATATGAATCATATATATATATATATATATATATATATACACACATGTACAAAGGCATATATAACTTTCTTTTAAAGTTAACACTGCTTGGTTGCCAAAATGACAACTGTCGTTTTTTCTTTTTTGTAAAAACAGCTAAACCTTGCCATGACAGATCTTGAATGGCATTATTTTTACCTTCAGAATTTCCTTTTGAGAATAACAGAGAACATTGAACAACATAGCCCTTTATTAATCTGCTTTAGTATATTTCAATCCACCTTCCCTAATATTACTCTAAAAATTCTCTTGTAGCATGTCAGTGTTCGAGTCATCAGTAGGGGTAAAGGTGGTTTCTAATAGTGTTAGTGGCAGAGCCTCATTCTGGGGACGCCAATGCTCTCCGGTGACCATTTACAGTGACATGATCTGCTAATGTTTCTCCATGCAGAATGCCACCCCCTTTGAAAGATGAAGAATGTCTCACTTATTGTGACCATCAGACAATTTGTATCACTCTTGTCCATTCAGCTTCTCCTTTGCAAGTGTCCTGACACATATGTCCTAGTGCCAGGCTCTCCCAGAGGAAACCCCCTGGACTCCAGAGGGAGATTGCACCCTGCCATTTTGTCAGTCTGGGAGCATATCAATTTCCAGAAGCTCTGAATAGGGGGCAGTTCCCACCATATGTGCCTAAGTGTACCCTTTTCACTGCCTCCTCCTCCATGTTTGTCAGGACTACTATCAAATATTTCCCTGATATTACTAGATGTTAGTAACCGCTGTCTCCATAGGGTGAACTCTGGATCTAAGAGCAGTTTTGTTTCATATTCTCTGATATACAGCAAAACTTTCATCTTTAACTTTGCTGCTATATTCAGTTTAGGAGAAATATGCCATCTTTTAGGAAAAATATGATTTTTGAAAATACCTTGATTTAAGACACCTCTTCCTAGCATCACTTATAAATTGCAGTGAATTAATTTCTTCTCCTATTTTCTGAAAGAGTGAGTTAAAGAAAGAAGGCCAAATATTGAAGACAGCTTGCCTTGATATTTTTGAAGAAGTCACCTCTTTGTAAGCACTTGTAGATTTTGCATATCAGAGTTAATAAATATCAGAAATAACAATACTACTTGACATTTAGATATTACTTTATTGATCCAAGATGTATTTCATATCAGTTGTACTTTTGCATAAGTTCAAAATAATTTTTTCAGGAATAGACAAATTCTGAATGTTTTGACAGGAAAATTTTATGGTCATTAACATTTCATGTCTACATTTATATCTGTTCTCAGATGCTGTAAGTACTAATAAAGCTGAGGAAACAAAGAAAACAGCCCTATCAATTTGTTGAAATGCTATCCTCTTTCAATGATAACAACCATAAGAATTTTAACTTGTTAAAGTTGTAAATGACTTCTAGAAAATACTCGCTATGGCCATGCTAATTGCATTTGTTCAAGCAGTAATCTACAGAAAGACACATATTCTGACCACAGTGGTTTTAAATTTCACACTCTATTTAATCAGCCGATTCTATCTATTGTAAACTTATTTAAGGTTTTCTAAGGAGTGGAGAAAATGTCAGCAAATTTGGAAAACAGCAGTGGCCACAGGACT
>SJYX01016706.1:127799-176299 GCA_006410675.1 Oreotragus oreotragus | reverse complement strand
AGCCAGAAATTAGCAATGACCCAAATATCTATTAATAGGAGAATGGATAAACGATATGTGGTATATTTGTATAATGGAATACTACTCAGCAATATGTAGGA
Source organism: Oreotragus oreotragus (assembly GCA_006410675.1). NCBI lineage: Eukaryota > Metazoa > Chordata > Mammalia > Artiodactyla > Bovidae > Oreotragus > Oreotragus oreotragus. The sequence continues at coordinate 176,198 of SJYX01016706.1, read as the reverse complement.
AAATACTACTAATAAAAGCATTCACGTGGCCGAATCTCACAGACATGATGCTAAAAGACTGAGTAGAAGTCTATAGTGATAAAGAAGAATCTATAGTGCATTTTTTCTATGAAGCAGTGCTAGAAAACTGTTGCCTCTGGGAAGGGGTTTTGAATGAGTAGAGCAGGAGAGATCTTCATTGGTATGGTGGTTACAGGGTTGTATATGTTTCTCAAAATTCATGACCTGTGCATTTAATATCTGTACATTTCACTGTGTGTAAATTATACTTCTATTTTAAAATATTAAATAAAAGTGGTTCAGGCAACCTCTTGCCTGGTGTGAGGCATAGAGGCAAAGCTGTCTGTTGTTTTAGTATAGCTGCTAAGGCAGCTTCAGCCTGGTAGGATCCCTGGGGAGATGAGCCCTCCATGACGAGATCTTTCTATATTTGGCTCAGGCTCAAAGTTTTCTTTTTCAAAACAACTGGTCATGTAGGCCCCAAAGAAACGGTCATTTAACTGGTTAAGCTCTAGCTGAAGGTCAAAGACAAATGATTTTTAGGCATCTCCCTGATCAGCAGAAACCAGACAATGTGAGGCACAACACTAAAGGCCTGGGAGCTGGGAGCAGGAGGCTGGGCATTGGGCTCAGTATCTGGCTAGTGTTAGTGTTGCCATGGACAAGGCCCATCTCTTCTTTGAACCTCAGTTTCCTTCTTNCAGCAGAAACCAGACAATGTGAGGCACAACACTAAAGGCCTGGGAGCTGGGAGCAGGAGGCTGGGCATTGGGCTCAGTATCTGGCTAGTGTTAGTGTTGCCATGGACAAGGCCCATCTCTTCTTTGAACCTCAGTTTCCTTCTTCCCCACATGAAGGAACTGTATAGAAGCCTTCTGGGGCATCTGTCAGATCTAACACTTTGAGACTCTGTAGAGCTTTATGTTTGCTACAGAGCCTTCCCTGGAGTGGTCCAGAAATTCCCAGACTGAACTCAACATTTTCTTCTCTAAGTTTTTTCCTCTTCCTACATTCTTTTTCTCAGCTTCTCAGTGCTACCCTTGTGCATTCATTCATTCTGCAGATGCTTACTGAACCCACAGTGGGTTCCAGTGTCTGCTCTAGGTGTTGGTGATGCAGCAGTGAACAAAGAGACAAGATCTCTGCCCTTAAAACCCTCATATAATATAATGGGGGGAGATAGATGGTAATAGATGTGTCAAAAAGCCATAGAGAAAGAGGATAGGGAATGTTAGGAAGAATGATGTTGTAGTTTTTATGGGGGTGGCCAAGAAAGATCTCTCTTGGAAAGTGATGGTAGGCAGATGCATGGAAATTGATTGTTCCTAATCCACCCCTGTTGGACACTCCCCATGCCTAACCATCTTGTGAGTGTTCCAGTTTCACCATGGAATATTTCTCAACTTTATTTTTTTCCCTAACTACTAACACTCAGGTTCAAACCCTAATCATCTCCTCTCTGGATTACTGAAAGAGTCTCTTAAGTACTGCTTGCCCCTTGTCTTGTCTCCTGAAATCAATTTTCTACAAAGTCATGCCAGAGTTATCTGAAAGGCACATCTGACTATGTCATTCTTCTGCTTAAGACTCAACAATGGCTCTCCCCTGCCAACAAGGTAAGCCCAGATGCCCTAATGAGGTGTTCAAGCCTTTTGTGATCTGGCCCCTCGTGTCTTCTCCAGCCCATCTCTCACTCATGCTTGATTTGATGGCTCTGTCCCAAAGTAGAATTTCCCCTCCATACACAACACAACGCAACGCCAGAATCCTGATATCTCTCTTTATATGCCAATATAAGTCCTACTTTGCTGCTGCTGGTGCTAAGTCGCTTCAGTCGTGTCCGACTCTGTGTGACCCCACAGATGGCAGCCCACTGGGCTAAGCCATCCCTGGGATTCTCCAGGCAAGAACACTGGAGTGGGTTGCCATTTCCTTCTCAAGTCCTACTTTAAAGANAGTCGCTTCAGTCGTGTCCGACTCTGTGTGACCCCACAGATGGCAGCCCACTGGGCTAAGCCATCCCTGGGATTCTCCAGGCAAGAACACTGGAGTGGGTTGCCATTTCCTTCTCAAGTCCTACTTTAAAGATCCATTTTATTTATATTATTTTTTGGCTGTGCCTTGTGGCTTTCAGGATCTTTGTTTCTTGACCGGGGATTGAACCTGGGGCCTTGGGTGTGAAAGCATTGAGTATTAACCACTGGATCCCCAGGGAATTCCCTTAAGATCCACTTAAGATGTACTTTAGTAATCACCTCTTCCATTTGATATCCAGACTGTGCAACTTAACCCACATTAAGGGCAACCCAAAGGGTGCCCCTCCTTTGTGGTCCCATGACACCTTGAACACATCTTTTTTTAAAATGACTTTATTTGCCATATTGTTCTAAAGTAGCCTGGAGTGGCTCTGTTTCCCCTAGGATATGAATGTCCTGGGCATAGAACCATTTCTGTAATCTTGACTGCAACCAAACATCAATCAATGACCTTATTTGAGTTCTGATCCTCCCATTCCCTGGCCCTCAGTGATGTCAGTGAGCCAACATGATGATTTATAACTTGTGACTGAAGATATAGGAAATATCCCCATTGCAAGGCTGATTTCAACTTAAGTTAATCATCAGAAAATTACAGATACTTAGCTTTAGGCGAGCAATTCCTGGTAATTCAGGTGCTAGTTCCACTACCTACCTAGCACTTGGAGGCCTTTCATCATTTCTACAAGTTGTAGAGTTGTGCAGTCCTTCAAGCGTGGTGTAATGGTGCTAAGAGTATGGGGAATCCTCAGTTTACTGGAGGCTTCCTCTTTCAGGATGTTGTATGAGAAAATCATGAAACAGGAAGTTATTTGTGTTAGAACACACATGTTTTAACTTATAGATACATGCCTATACACAGTATAATTTTAAATCTGTAAATTGCTTAAGATGATGAATGGCAGCCTATTACTTAAAATAGTAAAGAGAAGTTAGGGACTGAGATAGTATCCAGAGAGAAAATTATTTGTAAATCGAAATTAAAACCATCTGTCAAAGCAAGAGGCTCAAAGTCAAAAGCACATGGGTAGGTGGGCTCCCTAGATGGATGGCAGGGGACAAGGACCCACCTGGGCAAGTGACTGCTAGCTGGAACTGGCACTCTGGGTACCAGTCTAGCTCTGCAAGCAGAAGAGGAGACTGAGCTTGAAGCTTCAAGTATCACTTTGTCTCAGAGTTTTATGAAGTATACCTTACTCACTTTTGCATATCCCAGTTGAACTCAACATGCTTGACTTGCTTAAGCTTATATTTTACCTGAGTGAAGAGATTCTCTCTCATCTTTTTTTTTTTTTTGGCCTGATGATTTTGTAGAAAATAGAGACTTATCTGTAAGTGAGAGGAATAACAAACTCTTAAGGAATCAGATGACAGAGGGTGAGAAGGTTGAATGGTATCACCAGCTCAATAGACATGAATTTGAGCAACTCCAGGAGATGGTGAAGGACAAGGAAGACTGGTGTGCTGCAGTCCATGGGGTCGCAAAGAGTCGGATATGACTTAGCAACTGAACAATAACAAAAGAATCAGAATTCTTTGAATTCTATCTTTGCCCCTTATTCTTAATCTCTAAGTAGTTTGGGAGTAAAAACCTACAAAGGAAAACATTGAAATGTTGAAAAGTGGAAAACTTACTTTGTCCAGAAGTCATTCAATCTATCTAGCAGAGCCTCTTCGGTGGCTAGTCCCTTGGTTGAGTCGAGGTCTGTATTTTTATGGCTTCCACTCATTGATCCTGGTTCTAACGCAGGGCGACATGGAGCAAATCCAAATGACCTGTCACGTTATGGTCCTTGAATATTCCGAGGCAGTTTGCTTGTGTGACCAGAAGTCACTGAACTCATGACTATTGTGCTTAGTACAGTGCTAAGGTGCTTCAGCTGCTACCTGCTTCAGATGCTTCTTGAGACCAAGAGCCATAGCATGAGAAGAGGCCAGGCTTCTTCCAGTGCACTGATAAAATAGCTAAAGTGTAAAATGTTCAGAGCTGGAGGGAGTTTTTAAGATTTCTCCAGGTCTTATTCCTCTGTTTCCGTGGTTCTCAGCCTTAATGGACAGTATGGAGGAAACTCCGGAGGACTGAATCCTACCCACAAAGATTCTCATGTAATTGACCTGGGGTGTCGCCTGGATATCAAGATTTTAAGTATCTTGTCCTAGATTGCGGATTCCAGAGTGCTGATTTTTGTGGATGGCGAAACTGGCTTCCAGAGAAGTCACACATCTTGCTCAGGTTATATGATGGGTGGACACGAACAAAGGACTCAGCCCCCTGACATCTGTCATAACATACTATTCATAGCATATGAATAGTTCTAGTCATTTTTGCCTCAAACAGACACCCCCTCCATTGAGGACTGGAGCAAGCCCCAGTTCAGCAGGGTACAGCTAAGACTGTTCACCTTTCAATTTTAGGACAAGTTATTAGAAAGCAGCTTTCATCATTCTGCTTCTCAAATATCACCAAATAATATTTTGTGTGGAAAAGTAGTATCACTTTGCTCATTGACATTTTAGTAAAGGGAATAATCTTACTTTTTACGACATTTACTCCTCCCATGGGACTTAATAAAAGTAAATCAATTTCAAATGAAAACAAAATGAAGTCTGTAAACTTTTAAATTTATGACTGAATTGGCCTTTGTTTGTAAAGGATGTTTATCGGCAACCTTAGGATACAATGTAGTAGGCAGATTGTTGTGGTCTCTGCCCTAGGTGAGAGGGACCAGCATTGCACACCCACCAAATGCTTCTCCAAACCTCCTAAAACTTGACTGAGTGGTATTTTTACAGATGCCACTCTTGTAGGTCTGTCATAAGAACCATCAGATGGATAGGAAGTAGGGGAAGCATGCTCTGAAACAGTTTATCTGTTCATGGGTGACAGAATTTGGTAATTCTATGCTTAGTTTTTTGAGGAGCCATCAAACTGTTCTCCATAGCAGCTGTACCAATTTTACATTTCTGTAAGCAGTGTGTGAGTGTTCTAATTTCTACACAGTTTCACCAACATTTTATTTTCTGTTTTTAAAAAAACCCAAGAATTATTCTAATGGGTGTGAAGTGGTGTTTCGTTGTGGTTTTGACATACATTTTCCCAGTGACTAGTGATGTTGAACATCTTTTGATATACTTATTGGCCATTTGTATATTTTCCCTGGAGAAATGTGTATTTAAGTACTTTGCCTACTTTTATTTTTTTCAACGTGAAATATTTAATTAAAAAAATCTGACACTACAATATATAAAATAGCTGTTATAAATGCACACACTGTATTCTATAGCTGCCAAGTTTACCTTTTTTTTTTTAAGGAAACTGTAAGTTACACTGTGGTTAAGACTTGTATCTTCACTCCTTGAAAAAGCCCACATTCTATCACAGTGACGTGCGGTCAGACTTCACAGCCCCAACTTTTAAACACTTGATTCAAAAGTCATAACCAGTTTTACTGCAAAAGGACCTTGTACATGTTTATCAATTCTAGTACCATAACAGCTACCCAACAACTCATTAACATACAGAAACACGCATCATGAAAAGCAAGAAATATCACCCATTCCTTCTGCATATCAGCAACTTGTCACTCCTGAGAAACAGTGCTCACATCACTAAGTCTGTGAACAAGCTCTTGTTGCTTTAATCCTGAGTGAAAGATGGAATGACTTAAATACAAATACAACATATTATAGATAATTCCTTACCGAAAGGATTCACAAGCTAAACCAAAGTATTTTACAGAATTCACTACAAGACACAATAAAAACTATTTCACTTGAAGCTCTCCCCCTACCCCGACCCCATCCATCTAAAGACCCAACTGGATGTCTTTGCGTATGATGGTGACTCTCTTAGTGAGAATGGTATACAGATCAGTATCTTCCAACAAACCAACCAGTTACACTTCACTAGCCTCCTGCAGCGCACCAATGGTTTTTGCCCACTTTTAAATTGAATTATTTTGTTTTTAAGTTATATATTTGGACTTCTTACATGCCAAGCTCATGGTATTCAGAAAGAGGATTCCAAGAGACCAAGGTAGAAGCTGCAAGACTTATGACTTAGCTTCAGAAGGCCTAGGACTTTACTTCTACTCTATTTCATAGGTCAGCCCAGATTCCAGGGGAGGGCTAGCAAAAAATGTGTGACCGTCTTTAATCCAATAGAGTACGGTATTGGTAAGTTGCTTCAGTCGTGTCCGACTCTGTGTGATCCCACAGATGGCAGCCCACCAGGCTCCTCTGTCCATGGGATTCTCCAGGCAAGAACTCTGGAGTGGGTTGCCATTTTCTTCTCCAATGCACGAAAGTGAAAAGTGAAAGTGAAGTCGCTCAGTCGTGTCCGACTCTTCGCTACCCCATGGACTGCAGCCTACCAGGCTCCTCCGCCCATGGGATTTTCAGGCAAGAGTATTGGAGTGGGGTGCCATCGCCTTCTCCGAGAGTACGGTATTAAAATGAGTTAAAAGAACTCAATTGTTTGAGTAGCGATAACAATAGTAACGAATGCTACTACAATTTTGGATTAATAGGACTTCTTTTCTCCCGAGGTCTTGAAGTGCTGTCACCCATAAAAACCTTCACCATGGGAGTTTTACACATTTTAGAGATCTTTAATTATGATGAAGAGCACAGTTACTTGCTTTCTAAAATCATTTAACCAATTCGCTTTATAATGATGGGATGAGGCGGGGGACTTGGGTTTCAGTTTTGGCTCTGCTGTTAACTGGCTGACCAGCCTCTCTTGGGGGATGTCCTCTAACTTCTCTTCTATCTTGAACCAAGTATTGTTCTTAAGAAGGAAGATGAATTGATTAAGAATTAAGATATAGAAAATGTCTAAGTTCAGGGCAATTTATTGCCTAGAAGCATTCCCATGTGTCATTTACTCACTGGGACAGAGAAATAACTTCAGCTTAATGACCACTATTATAATCAGATGAAAAATAGCATCAGCAAACACACAAACACAGCTATGATAAGAGCTGAAGAGGGGATGAAGAGATGTCTTGGAGTTTTGAGGCAGAAGGGCAAGAAGATAAGACATAGAGCAGTTCACATCTCAGCCAGATGGAAAGGAACGAGGAATACGGTTTTCTGGATCAAAATTTTAGTCAAAGAGTTGTATATAGCAATAGATCTGGAAACAATGGCTAAATCCATAATACAAAATATACAGAAAGGGGGTAGTGGTGGGGTGAGGAGAAAAGGCACTGAGCATTTGTAGTGTGTGTCTCTTAAATGCCAAGTGCAGGGCTGGTTGTTTTATACTAGACTCACTGGGCTTCCCTGGTAGCTCAGCTGGTAGAAAAATCCACCTGCAGAAGACCCCCGTTTGATTCCTAGGTCAGGAAGATCCCCTGGACAAGGGATAGGCTACACACTCCAGCATTCTTGGGCTTCCCTGGTGGCTCAGATGGTGAAGAATCTGTCTGCAATGTGGGACACCTGGGTTCAGCCCCTGGGTTGGGAAGATCCCCTGGAGGAGAGCATGGCAAGCCATTCCAGTGTTCTAGCCTGAGAATCCCCATGGACTGAGCAGCCTGGCAGGCTACACCATGGGGTCACAAAGAGTTGGACACAACTGAGTGGCTAAACATAGCATTTTCCAAAAATAATTTTATTGAAATATAGTTAAGTTACAATGTGTTTAACTTCTGCTGTACAGAAAAGTGACTGAGTTATATATTCTTTTCCACTGTGCTTTATCACAAGATAGTGAATATAGTTCCCTGTACTATTCAGTAGGACCTGGTTGTTTATCTATCCCATATATAATAGCTTATCTGCTAATCCCAAACTCTCAGTGCTTCCCTTCCCTCTCTGCTCTCACCCGTGGCAACCACAGGGGTGGTTCTCTATGTCTGTGAGTCAGTTTCTGCTTCGTAGATAAGCTCATTTGTGCTGTATTTTAAATTCCACAGAGAAGTGATATCATACGGTATTTGTCTTTCTCTTTCTGACTTACTTTGCTTACTGTGGTAATCTTTAGGTCCATCCATGTTGCTACAAATGGCATTATTTAATTCTTTGTAATGGCTATAGACTATATTTATTTGATTTTCATAGGCAAACACCTAAGTAAGCATCGCTTTCTCCTACTTCCTGTTTTACAAATGAGGAAACTGATGATCCGCATTCTGCATGTGGTTCCACAGCCTGAGAGATACCATGTTTTTCTTGCATCAAGCCGCCTGCAGTAAGCCAAGACACCATATTTATAGGAGAACACTGTTTAGAAAAAATTCTTATTGGTAGAGACAGTCCTCTCAATCTTAGAATGTAATAGTCACCATCAGTTTTATAGGTCTTCTTTGAAAATGAAGAAAATATATCCTCTCAAGCTTGATTTGGAGGATCACTCACTATGTATTTCTGATTACTTGTAAAATTCTTTACTATCACCTGATTACTTCATATAGAGAAAAATGATTCCTAATAGAAGAGATAATTTTAGTAATTTAAGTAAGTTAGCTCTTTAAAAAGTGTGCAGTTTATGGGTGGGTCTCAAGTACATTTGTATTGAGTCTAGAGACGGTAAGTATCCTGTTCTTCCCAGTGCAGAAAGGACCCCTGCTTTATATTACTGCAGGATCTCAGGCCCATAGGTCTTTTTTTTCAAAAATAATTTTATTGAAATATAGTTAAGTTACAATGTGTTTAACTTCTGCTGTACAGAAAAGTGACTGAGTTATATATTCTTTTCCACTGTGCTTTATCACAAGATAGTGAATATAGTTCCCTGTACTATTCAGTAGGACCTGGTTGTTTATCTATCCCATATATAATAGCTTATCTGCTAATCCCAAACTCTCAGTGCTTCCCTTCCCTCTCTGCTCTCACCCGTGGCAACCACAGGGGTGGTTCTCTATGTCTGTGAGTCAGTTTCTGCTTCGTAGATAAGCTCATTTGTGCTGTATTTTAAATTCCACAGAGAAGTGATATCATACGGTATTTGTCTTTCTCTTTCTGACTTACTTTGCTTACTGTGGTAATCTTTAGGTCCATCCATGTTGCTACAAATGGCATTATTTAATTCTTTGTAATGGCTATAGACTATATTTATTTGATTTTCATAGGCAAACACCTAAGTAAGCATCGCTTTCTCCTACTTCCTGTTTTACAAATGAGGAAACTGATGATCCGCATTCTGCATGTGGTTCCACAGCCTGAGAGATACCATGTTTTTCTTGCATCAAGCCGCCTGCAGTAAGCCAAGACACCATATTTATAGGAGAACACTGTTTAGAAAAAATTCTTATTGGTAGAGACAGTCCTCTCAATCTTAGAATGTAATAGTCACCATCAGTTTTATAGGTCTTCTTTGAAAATGAAGAAAATATATCCTCTCAAGCTTGATTTGGAGGATCACTCACTATGTATTTCTGATTACTTGCAAAATTCTTTACTATCACCTGATTACTTCATATAGAGAAAAATGATTCCTAATAGAAGAGATAATTTTAGTAATTTAAGTAAGTTAGCTCTTTAAAAAGTGTGCAGTTTATGGGTGGGTCTCAAGTACATTTGTATTGAGTCTAGAGACGGTAAGTATCCTGTTCTTCCCAGTGCAGAAAGGACCCCTGCTTTATATTACTGCAGGATCTCAGGCCCATAGGTCTTTTTTTCCCCCATAATTGAGATTTTTATTGGTTGTTTTGAGGACCAGTACACAGACATTTCAATTTGTACACAATTCTTCACATACATACCAAAAATCTTAAAAATCATGTAGCTGTGATTCTTCTCTTAATAGTTATTCCAGTGGCTTTCTAGCTTAAAATTTGGAGGTGAAATTTCCTTAACAGGGTATCAGGTACCAATATCTTCAAATATTGATATGCTGTTATATCATAATTCCCACTGACTCACAATTTAGTATCATATATACTACATACTCAAACTGTCAATCATTCACAGCACATCAACAAGGTTACTAGGAAAACTGGACTACTAGGACCAGATGTTATAAAGTGCACAAAATTCTAGCCAGGAGAACCAAGATCAAGGAGTGAGTGGTTTGCTGTAGGAAATAATTCTACCAAAACAATATGGGAAGAGAAGTAAANAGCACATCAACAAGGTTACTAGGAAAACTGGACTACTAGGACCAGATGTTATAAAGTGCACAAAATTCTAGCCAGGAGAACCAAGATCAAGGAGTGAGTGGTTTGCTGTAGGAAATAATTCTACCAAAACAATATGGGAAGAGAAGTAAAATGTTCAAAAAAATATATAAAGTGTTCAAAACAAAACATTAAATGTGCAACTGACTCCACATTGCTATTTAGCATGCATTGTGTAATAGGATATAAAAGCTACCCCCTGTCTATGAAATGTTAAGCTGACACCCAAGACAATCAAAGCCTCTTGTATTCAATATCCCACTATTTTCTGGTTGTACCAAGAAATAAACAACCAGTAAATGATTTTACGTGTGCAACTGACTCCACATTGCTATTTAGCATGCATTGTGTAATAGGATATAAAAGCTACCCCCTGTCTATGAAATGTTAAGCTGACACCCAAGACAATCAAAGCCTCTTGTATTCAATATCCCACTATTTTCTGGTTGTACCAAGAAATAAACAACCAGTAAATGATTTTACGTCTTTAAAAAAAGCATTTTACACTTAAAAAATGGGAGGAGGTGGGATTCCCTCATTTTTAAAAATGTTTCTAGAGCCACTAAAACACTTGCATTTACAAAATAATTGATAAAAATATCCCTCTGATTGTATAAGAAGGGAGACAGGGACCCCTGACAGGACTGGGTGTGTGATATTAATCAGAGTTGGCTTCTTTCCCTTCTGCTTCATCAGAGACTGGGCTCTCCTCATTTCAGTCTCTTCCTTTCCTGCAAGTCAGTCTTCTTACAGTCTCCTGGTTGGCCACTGCCACCTGTTTTCCCTTTGCTCCTCTTTTCCCTTTTGTCTGAACTTTTTTGCCTGTAGATTGATCTATTCCCGCTGTTTTTCTTGGCTTTGTCTTCACTTAAAAAAATAATCAATTTATTTTAATTGGAGGCTACTTATTTTACTGGAATTTCAGGTGAGCTGTTTCAAATCCTAAAAGATGATGCTGCGAAAATGCTGCACTCAATATGCCAGCAAATTTGGAAAATTCAGCAGTGGCCACAGGACTGGAAAAGGTCAGTTTTCATTCTAATCCCAAAGAAAGGCAATGCCAAAGAAGGTTCAAACTACCACACAATTGCACTCATCTCACACGCTAGCAAAGTAATGCTCAAAATTCTCCAAGCCAAAATTCTTCTTCAGCAATACATGAACCATGAACTTCCAGGTGTTCANGCAGTGGCCACAGGACTGGAAAAGGTCAGTTTTCATTCTAATCCCAAAGAAAGGCAATGCCAAAGAAGGTTCAAACTACCACACAATTGCACTCATCTCACACGCTAGCAAAGTAATGCTCAAAATTCTCCAAGCCAAAATTCTTCTTCAGCAATACATGAACCATGAACTTCCAGGTGTTCATGCTGGTTTTAGAAAAGGCAAAGGAACCAGAGATCTAATTGCCAACATTCGCTGGATCATCAAAAAAGCAAGAGAGTTCCAGAAAAACATCTGTCTCTGCTTTATTGACTATGCCAAACCCTTTGACTGTGTGGATCACAATAAACTGTGGAAAATTCTGAANACACTGTTCTCCATAGTGGCTGTACTAGTTTGCATTCCCACCAACGGTGTAAAAGGGTTCCCTTTCTCCACATCCTCTCCAACATTTACTGTTTGTAGACTTTTTTGATAGCAGCCATTCTGACCAGCATGAGATGGTACTTCATTGTGGTTTTGATTTGCGTTTCTCTGATAATGAGTGATATTGAGCATCTTTTCATGTGTTTGTTAGCCATTTGTATGTCTTCTTTGGACAAATGTTTGTTTACTTAGTTCTTTGGCCCATTTTTTGATTGGGTCGTTTATTTTTCTGGTATTGAGCTGCATTGACTGCTTGTATATTTTGGAGATTAATTCTTTGTCAGTTGCTTTGTTTGCTATTATTTCCTCCCATTCTCAGGGCTGTCTTTTCACTTTGCTTATAGTTTCCTTCATTGTACAAAAGCTTTTAAGTTTAATTAGGTCCCATTTGTTTATTTTTGCTTTTATTTCCATTACTCTGGGAGGTAGGTCAAAGAGGATCTTGCTGTGATTTATGTCAGAGTGTTCTGCCTATGTTTTCCTCTAGGAGTTTTATAGTTTCTGGTCTTACATTTAGATCTTTAATCCATTTTGAGTTTATTTTTGTGTGTGGTGTTAGAAAGTGTTCTAGTTTCATTATGTTACAGGTGATTGACCAGTTTTCCAAGCACCACTTGTTAAAGAGATTGTTTTTCTCCGTTGTATATTTTTGCCTCCTTTGTCAAAGATATGTGTCTATGAAGTGAAGTGAAAGTCGCTCAGTTGTGTCCGACTCTTTGTGACCCCCATAGACTATCCATAGGGATTCTCCAGACCGGAATACTGGAGTGTGTAGCCATTCCCTTCTCCAGGGGATCTTCCCAACCCAGGGATTGAACCTAGGTCTCCCGTATTGTGGGCGGATTCTTTACCCACTGAACCACAATTAGGCCTTTCAGAATTTGTTAAAAGTTTAGATGTTCTCTTCTTACCTACCTTACTAGTGGCCATCCCTCCCTTCCATGTTGTGCCAAAGGTAAATTTTTATATATTCCCCTTTCCCTTTAGAAGGCTTTGTCACTTTTTAGAATTTAGTTCCTTTAGTTGCCTTGTATACTCAGTTCTCTAATGATTAAAAATTTTTTTTTGTAGATTATCTGGGTTTTTCCTGTTCATAGAATCAGAGTGATGCTCTCTTGAAGCTTTCTAGATCCTAAGCAGAACTCTAGATGAAAATGTTAAAATCCTTTGTATTGATATTATGGAAATATGCAAACATTTAAAGAGGTAGAGAGAAGAGTAAGTACTCACCATCCAGCTTCTGCAAGAATTATTCACTAACATTTTTCCATACCAATATCTACACATCTACTTCATTATTTGTAGCAGCAGAATTGTATTGTAGAGTATCAGAATACTTTAGTTTATAGAACCATTTCCATACTGGTGGTTATGATTATAACTAGTTCAGTTCAGTCACTCAGTCATGGCCAAATCTTTGTGATCCCATGGACTGCAACACGCCAGGTCTCCCTGTCCATCACCAACTCCCGGAGTTTACTCAAACTTATATCCATTGAGTCAGTGATGCTGTCCAACCATCTCATCCTCTGTCATCCCCTTCTCCTCCCGCCTTCACTCTTTCCCAGCATCAGGGTCTTTCCAATGAGTCAGCTCTTCTCCTCAGGTGACCAAAGTATTGGAGTTTCAGCTTAATTATCAGTCCTTCCAATAAATATTCAGGACTGATTTCCTTTAGGATGGACTGGTTGGATCTCTTGCTGTCCAAGGGACTCTCAAGGGTCTTCTCCAACACCACAGTTCAAAAGCATCCATTCTTCAGCGCTCAGCTTTCTTTAGAATCCAACTCTCGCATCCATACATGACTACTGGAAAAACCAGAGCTTTGACTAGATGCTCATTTGTTGGCAAAGTATTGTCTCTGCTTTTTAATATGCTGTCTAGGTTGGTCGTAACTTTTCTTCCAAGAAGCAAGTGTCTTTTAATTTCATGGCTTCAGTCACCATCTGCAGTGATTTTGGAGCCCAAGAAAATAAAGTCTGTCACTGTTTCCAGGTTTCTCCATCTATTTACCATGAAGTTATGGGACCAGATACCATGATCTTAGTTTTCTGAATGTTTTGAATGTTTCTGAAAGTTTTAAGGCAACTTTTTCACTCTCTTCTTTCATGTTCATCAAGAGGCTCTTTGGTTCTTCTTTGCTTTCTGCATAAGGGTGGTGTCATCTGCATATCTGAGATTATTGGTATTTCATCTGGCAATCTTGATTCCAGCTTGTGCTTTATTCAGCCCAGCGTTTCTCATGATGTACTCTGCATAGAAGTTAAATAAGCAGGGTGACAATATACAGTCTTGATGTACTCCTTTCACAATTTGGAACCAGTCTGTTATTCCTTGTCCAGTTCTAACTGTAGCTTCTTGTTACAGATATCTCAGGAGGAAGGTCAGGTGGTCTGGTATTCCCATCTCTTTCAGAATTTCCCACAGTTTATTGTGATCCACACGGTCAAAGAATTTAGGATAGTCAATGAAGCTGAAGTAGATGTTTTTCTGGAATTCTCTTTCTTTTTCAATGATCTAACGGATGTTGGCAATTTGATCTCCAGTTCCTTTGCCTTTTCTAAATCAAGCTTGAACATCTGGAAGTTCATGGTTCACATACTGTTGAAGCCTGGCTTGGAGATTTTGAGCACTACTTTCCTAGCTTGTGAATTGAGTGCAATTGTGTGGTACTTGGAACATTCTTTGGCATTGACTTTCTTTGGGATTAGAATGAAAACTGACCTTTTCCAGTCCTGTGGTCACTGCTGAGTTTTCCAAATTTGCTGGCATTTTGAGTGCAGCACTTTCACAGCATCATGTTTTAGGATTTGAAATAGCTCAACTGGAATTCCATCACGTCCACTAGCTTTGATTTTGTAACTAATGATTCAGTTCAATTCAGCTGCTCAGTCGTGTCCGACTCTTTGCGGCCCCATGAATTGCAGCACACCAGGCCTTCCTGTCCATCACCAACTCCCAGAGTTCACCCAAACCCATATCAATTGAGTTGGTGATGCCATCCAGCCATCCTATCCTCTGTCGTCCCCTTCTCCTCCTGCCCTCAATCTTTCCCAGCATCAGGGTCTTTTCAAATGAGTCAGCTCTTCGCATCAGGTGGCCAAAATACTGGAGTTTCATCTTCAACCTCAGTCCTTCCAATGAACATCCAGGACCTATCTCCCTTAGGATGGACTGGTTGGATCTCCTTGTAGTCAAAGGGGCTCTCAAGAGTCTTCAACACCACAGTTCAAAAGCATCAATTCTTCTGTGCTCAGCCCTCTTTATAGTCCAACTCTCACATCTACACATGACCATTGGAAAAACCATAGCCTTGACTAGATGGACCTTTGCTGACAAAGTAATGTCTCTGCTTTTGAATATGCTATCTAGGTTGGTCATAACTTTCCTTCCAAGGAGTAAGCGTATTTTAACCTCATGGCTGCAGTCACCATCTGCAGTAATTTTGGAGCCCAAGAAAATAAAGTCAGCCACTGTTTCCACTGTTTCCCCATCTATTTGCCATAAAGTGATGGGACCGGATGCCATGATCTTCGTTTTCTGAATGTTGAGCTTTAAGCCAACTTTTTCACTCTCTTCTTTCACTTTCATCAAGAGGCTCTTTAGTTCCTCTTCACTTTGTGCCATAAGAGTGGTGTCATCTGCATATCTGAGGTTATTGATATTTCTCCCGGCAATCTTGATTCTAGCTTGTGCTTCTTCCAGCCCAGTGTTTCTCATGATGTACTCTGCATAGAAGTTAAATAAGCAGGGTGACAATATACAGCCTTGATGTACTCCTTTTCCTATTTGGAACCAGTCTGTTCCATGTCCAGTTCTAACTGTTGCTTCTTGACCTCCATATAGGTTTCTCAAGAAGCAGGTCAGGTGGTCTGGTATTCCCATCTCCTTCAGAATTTTCCACAGTTTATTGTGATCCACACAGTCAAAGGCTTTGGCGTAATCAACAAAGCAGAAATAGATGTTTTTCTGGAACTCTCTTGCTTTTTTGATGATCCAGCGAATGTTGGCAATTTGATCTCTGGTTCCTCTGTCTTTGCTAAATCTAGCTTGAATATCTGGAAGTTCACGGTTCACGTATTGCTGAAGCCTGGCTTGGAGAATTTTGAGCATTACCTTGCCAGCATATGAGATGAGTGCAGTTCTAAAGAAATGATTATAAGCCAGTAGAACTGCTGTCATTCAAAATATACATTTTGACTCCTAGCTATTTCAAATTTTATTTTCATATTAATTCTGGGACAGTTTCAGTTAGAGAGACTTAGGAAAAAAATCAAGTCCCAACACTTTGAAACATTCATGTCATAAAATGTAGTTCTACTCTGTCTATCAAACCTCAGCATCTGGTTAAAGATGTTTGGAAAAATCCACCTATAGAGCCTTATTTAAATTTGGTCAAATTATTTGGATAGCCTTAATGTAATTACTTTCTCTGCTTTCAGTGGGAAGTCTCACTGTTATTTTGGTCCTGAATAAATATTGTTTTCACGACCACACAACTAGCTATTGATTTGATCACTTTTTAATGTAAACATAATTTGCATTGTTATGCAGAAATAGCCAAAGTATTGTATGTTTAAAGTCCTATCAGAATATGTGAAGAAATTTATATTTAATTTGATTTTTTATGTATTCTTAACTTATTTTGGGTTTATATTCAGTAGTAGTAATATGGAAATTAAAGATTTAAGTAGTATTTGTTCCATAGGGAATCTAAAATCAGCATTTGGTAGGGTGGATGTGGGCTAACCTATTAATATAATTACTTCATTTTATTAGGTAATCTCTGGGAGTAAGCACTCATTTGAGAAAATAATTTGTCAGTTCAAATCATCTCCTCCTTCCCTTCACCCATTGTTTGTCCTTATTGATTATTCCTTATGTTATATATAGTATTGGTTAAAATTTATAAGAATCTCATTATATGAGGAAATAAAGACAATACACACAAGAACTAAACATCCCAGGCCCTCACTTGACAACAAGGCATATTTTTTAGCTCATACAACACAAGTAATTTGGATTTTTGTATGGCTTCAGGATCTGTTGGCATTTCCTCTTTGTAAATCACACGTACATCTCAGTCTTATTTTGTCCTGCTCGTGAAAACATTTTAGACAAGTTTGCGATCATTACATGTTTCATAAAACTGAAACAGGAAGTTGGCATTTCTTTGAAATATTTCATTTTTTGAGACGTTCCTGGGTGTTTCCCAAATCTAAGTTGGATTTTTAATATCCTGTTATGAGGACTGACTAGCTCACCCTGGTGAGGGGAAAATAGACAGTAAGACATCAGGGTCCCAGTTCTATTTCAGTAGGAATTTGGGGTGACTGTCCAAGATTTCCATGTCTCAGTTTCCTCATCCATAAAATGCTTTGTAGAGGTGCTCAGTGTTTATTGAATGAATGAATGAATTAATAGTCAACACTTACCAAATGCTCACCACAGGCTAGACACTTTATATGCATCATCACATTGAAGCTCTATGAAATAGATGCTGTTATTAACTCTCATAGAAGAAAAAGAAGTATAATTAACTTGTCCAAAGTCACACAGCTAGCAACATGTGAAATGTGAATCCTGGCCACCTAAACCCAGTACCTGTATTCTTAAACATACTGAGTCTGAGTCTTCCCCTGGCTCCAGGGGCAGAAAATCAGTTAAAGGCAACTAACAGTCCTCCAGCCATCCTTTGCCTGGTGAATTCCTGCCTGTACTGTGTTGTGTTACACCACTGAAGAAGAATTTGGCAGGGCTGGAATCTCTCACGATGTGGTGTCAGTAATTTTGGGTGCAGGAAAATTCCTTTACCTTTTGTGTCTTGGAGATTGCATAACTAAGATCCTTCTAAACTAAAGAGACAGAGTAATTGACCTCAAAATAGGTACTGCCCTTTGATCCCTCTGAGAGTAAGCAGGGGTTAAGCAGGAGCTAAGTAATACTGCCATCTCTTTCGAAATCTCAATGTAACACTCTCAAAAAGAAATTTGACACCTGGCATAACAAATGGCCAATGGATGCTTCAGACACTTATGGCGGTGGAAATTTGGAGGAAGAGGCTTCCTCCTTTATCAAAGCCGCAGAATATCCTAATTACTATTTAGAAAGCGTATACATGGACAACAAGATTGAGTTTATATGACTCTGAAAACCTTCATTTCATTTTGAAAACTGTGCTACAGAGTGACCTGGCTATGTGGAATTTGAGAGTAGATCTATGCTCTTCCTTACGGTTTAGAAATACACTCCTTGTTTTGGAGTTTTATTGAAATCTGATTTATAAAGTGAACACATTCTGGGCTATAAACTGAATATTTTACCAAGCTGAAGTTAACTAAGAGTGACTCCAGTTACACTGTGGGTGTCAAGGGTATGCGGAGGCAGAGCTAACCCTGTATGTCTTGAACAAAATTGGAGATGCTGCTGTGCATGTGAAAGGTCAAGGGGAACTTACAACCTATTCAGTCAAGCATGAGAAACAGATATCACAACCGAATAAGCTGAAAATTTTTCTTTTTGTTTTGGCTGCATTGTAGGGCATTCAGGATCTTAGTTCCCCGACCAAGGATCAAATCCCTGCCCCCTTGCAGGGGAAGCATAGAGCCCTAACCATTGGACCTCCAGGGAAGTCCACAGCCAAACAAATTTATACCTTCCTGAATATGTTTTTAAAGTATATTTTAAAAATGGCAATTTGGCTCAGAGGAAGAGAACAGAGAGGCTACCCCAAAGCACAAGGAGGAGAGAGAGGCACATAGTAGAGGAGAGAACTGCAAAGAAAATGGAAGAAATATGATCTTTGTTTCCTTAACCAGAATCACACATCTAAAGAGATTAATGATTCATAAGCTCTCAAAAGTACCTATCAAAACAAAGACATTTAAAATGCACCCCCTCTACAAAAACCAAAACCAAAAAACAACCCCCAAAACTATTAAGACTGTGATACAAGCCAGTAGGCAGCAAAATACTCTGTTAGTTTTGGAAGCCTACCATATGTCAACGGAACACAGTCGAAGGCTGTTTTAATGACTCTCTTAGCATACCCTGCGGTGTTTGAATATTGGATGACACAGTATCTTTCTGGTGTAATTGTGCATTTCCTTGCTTCCTTTCCTTTCTGTCAAAATAGAAGTATTCAAATATTATGCATATAAATACAAAAATTTTAATAGTTAATAATGGAACAATTTTGCCTGCTCCAAATATTTTAAAAACTCAAAGCAAAGGATACATAAAATATTTCAAAATTTTTTCCATAGGAATCTCTAAAAACAGTTTTCTGTGTTAACAATTTATCTTCTAAATTGGATTCAGAGAGTGAGGTTTTAAGGTGGTTATTCATACCATGCACAATACATAATTATTAAAATGATGTAAAAAACAGACGTAACTAGCTCTGAAGAAATGAGTTAAATTATGTAAGGAAAAAAAAAAGTCCTGGTAAATGGCATTAAATTGTTAACTTATAAAATTAAGTACCATAAATGTTCAGTGTTCATTTATGATATCTTAGCACAATAACTTATATTTATAGAAAGTACTTTTCCTTGTAGAAAATAATCTGAAGAGTTGCACTTTAATCATTTAAATTAATTGCATATGCATTTAAAATTTTGTGTTTATGGAATCAAAATCTATTAAGAAAATATTTGAATGTTTGATGATATGTAATTTATTAGGAAAAACTAAAAATAAGATAAAGCTGCTTAGCATACTTTAAGGCAATATTAATACCAATGAACTCAAGAATGAGGACAAACAGAGGTCTTACACATCACGTGATGTAGGTGAAGATTTCTTCCCTTTTCTCCACATGTCTTCTTATTTCCACATTAAACTAAAAGAAAATTCCTTTTTAAAAGAAATTGAGGATAATGAAATATTATGATTAATTTAATATTTTGAATAACAAAGACATTGCCACATATATGCAACTTTTAATCCTGGATCATACATTTCAAGGAAATAATACAATGACTTTAATAGTGAGACTAAGTCAAGCATAATTGTACTGCTTTGTGCTTCAGAAGGCACTTTCATCTTGCAGAGTCATAGGACCATCTATAGGAACATGAATTATTGCCTATGACTACAAAGAATTCTGGTTATTTGGGTCTGGCTAAATGGGAGCTTATGGTATTTGTTTCAGTTCTCTTTTCGACTTCATATAAATAGAACCTTAAGCGAAATGGTTTTTAGAACTTCTCTTAATGGTCTTTTTATAGTACGATAGAGTATTTATGTTAGATGTTTTCTTCAAGATTACAAGTCACAAAAGACTTGCAGTAACTTATGACCTATTTGTTAATTTACTTCTGATTTAATATTATTAACTAATATTATAATACAAAATATAATATATGTTATATATATTAAGCCAGAAGTATAAGTTTCTATCAGGAAAATCAGGGTAAAATTATGTTTATAATATGCATGACAGCATAGTGCCTCCAATCTAAGAAGTAAGTTTAACTGGGAGATAAGTGAGGTAGTACATCATTTCAAACTTTTCAATTTTTGAAATTATGTACCTATATTACTGTTTCAAAAAAAGAAAACAAAATATTTTAGGCCAGAATGGGAACAATAATATTCTATTATTTAATATAGATAAAGTGTATTTTTTGCCTTTAAAAATCTTTTTTATTTATTTATTTTTGGAGTATAGTTGTTTACAATGTTGTGTTCAGGTGTACAGCAAAGTGAATCGGTTATACAGATATATATATATACCCTTTTTCTAAAATCCTTCTCCCATATAGATCATTACAGAGTACTGAGCAGAGTTCCCTGTGCTATACAGGAGGTCCTTATTATCTCTTTTACAAATAGTAGTGTGTATATGTCAAACCCAATCTCCCAATTTATTCCTCACTACTTTTTCCCTTTGGTAAACATAGGTTTGTTTTCTACCATCTGTGACTCTATTTCTGTTTCATAAAAAGTTTATTTGTACCTAAAATGGCTTATTTAAAAATTTTTTTATTGGAGTATAGTTGCTTTACAATGTTATATTATTTTCTGTTGTATAGCAAAGTTAATCAGCTATGTATATATATTTATATATACACATACCCTCTTTATTTTAAAAGTATCTTGCAGAGTTAGAATTATAATTTCACTCAGTTCTATCTCATTGCTTTTTTCTGGTATTATTGCTTGACACTCAGTTACTAAGTATGGTTATTTCTTGAAAAAGTAGCAAAAATCATTCATTTTATGATGACATTGTGACAAATATTATAGAATCCTGGAAAAGTCCTTTAATACTTAAAAAAAAAAACATGTATCATGTTTTTAAAATCATGATTATGTCGAGTTTAGAAAAATGTACTTGGAGACCAGTTTCACACAGCAGTTCTTTCAAAGAGAGTTGACATTTCCCATATTGGAATATGTAGAAAACAGGTGGATGGCTGCAAGGGAGTTTATTTTCCCAGGTGATCTAATAAAACCACATTTATCCATTTATGTTTTATTCAAAGGAAGACATAGGACATGTACAGTATTGTTGATATAACTTAGGGGAGTTTAGGACAAAAGGTAGAACCTAATAATCTGGTGTTTTTGTGGAATTATGTAGGCAAAATAATATTAAATACTTGACTTTTGTGCCAGAAGTTGAGATTTGGAAACTAGTGACATCTCATCAATGTTTAAAATTGATCACCAGGCAGCCTAAGTAATGGCAGTCACATAATTCTCATTTGGTTATGTCTTCAAATTTATTAGTGGTTTTAATAAAACTATTTTATGGACTCCGCTAATGAGATGACTTTGTAAGATAACTTTCTATCCACCTAGAGAATTTTGCTTACTTCCAAATGTTTAGCTAAGTATATATCACAGCAATAGTTCATTTTTATTGAATGCATACCATGTGCAAAACATTTAACGTGAATTTTCCCATTTAATCCTCACAAAATCCTTATAATGTTGGCATTATTTTTATTTATACTTTACCAATAATGAAACTGAGACTCAGAGAAGCTAAAATGTTTGTCCAAGAACCTGTTCATAAATGTCAGAAGTCTAAAATCTGAGCTCTTCCTATTATGCTGTCATCAGACTCCAGACCTTAAGTTCATAACCAATTACATACATCATATTTTGTGAAAAACACATAAATTTATGAAAGATTAAACACCTCTAAGTGCTTTGACAAATTCTGTTTTATTCATTGCACTATCAGGTGGGTCACTTATCTCTTTTGAGGGTTAGTTTTGTTCCTGTACATCATTATTGAGTTTTACGATCTATTGTTTCTTTTATATTTTTCTGGTTTTTCCAGATTAGATTCTAATCTATACTGTGATGTTCCAGATCTTTAAAAGTGACTTACATAAGAAGGTATTTTACATTTTTAGTTTCTTGATGACTTTGGGGGGAGTCATTTTCTTTACATCATTATACAAGATCCCCAATTTCATCCTTATGTTCTTACATGGTAAGGAACCAAATGTTAAGAAATGGTTCTATCTATAAGATACTACTCATTTAAAAAGAATCAAAAATCTGAGTTTGTTTTCACAAGAAAATAACCAGTAACACAGAGAAACTGTGAGGAAGAAAGTAAATGAAGATAATTAAGTATCGACTAAGGTTTATGTCATCATTCCTGGGTACTTTTCCTAATTTCTACTCCACTATTTTTCACTTATTCATCTGTTGCTCTGTCACTTTTCTACAGTTTCATACATTCCTCTTTTGTCATTTCAACTACTTTATATTTTCGCTGGAACAGAACCCCATCTTCTAGGTTTTTGTTTCTGTTTTTTAGATTATGATCCTGAAGATCCTGGTATTGTGAATAAATTAGCACTCAATAAATGCCTACTAAAAGAATAATCATTTATGTGTGAGGGGAAGAATTAACTCCATTAACTCAGAAATAAGCTTTACTTCTGAGTCAAAGAAACAAGATGGAATAAAATACCTTTTTATAATTCTAAAATCCCAGTGTACTTTAAAAAACATGTGCCTCCTTAAGAGCAAACACCAAAGGATTAATTTATCAACCAACTTAGCATGTTTTTATGGAAAAATCATGAAGAAAAAAATGTTTATTAAATTTTATTAAGGTGAAGTCTTCTGCTACAAGGTGTGAATATATCACAACTCTCTCTTACAGGTTCTTAAGATGGAAATGGTACGACCATAGAAGCCTTATAGTGTTTGGGCATAGGAGCATCACACTCTCCCTGAGGAACAGCTAGAGTTTTGGCTTGTGGGAGTGCCCAAGCTACTAGTCCTCATTAGCAACCCAAGAACTTTGGTTTTACTACGCGGTTTGTCTTTCTGTGTCAGATCTGTTTGTGATCATTTGCCAATTATTATAGGCACGTATTACTTGAATCTGGTCAATCTGGACCCTGAGAGGAAGTGAAGGTATAGAAAGAATGAGTGACTTGCCCAGAGCATTTTTCTATTCAGATTCGATTTTTTCCCCTTCTTGGAGCCTGGTTTTGGGGTAGGTGATGAAAACCCATGTGAAACTAGCGATAAAACCTACCTCTAAAGATCCCATAAAAGATGCCTGGATTCTATGGGTAGTGTTTGATTTATAATTTTTTGTTTTGGTTGATAAGTGAAGTAAGGCTTCATGCAAAGGGCCCAGGATATTCCTGACTCCTCCAGCTGCCCCCTCCCACCCCACCAAAGTACTTGCTGGATTTCCTGAAGCTGGGACAGCAACTGGACCCATAAAATGAAGTTCATTAATGAAAACTAATTGAAAATTAATTCACCACAACTCCAGGGAAGAGCTTGCATTTAAAATGTTGTGTTGTTAGTGAGCAAGTCTCTAATCATCAGAGCATGGCAAAATACTTCAGAATGACATATAGGTTAATGAGGTGGTGAAGCATCAGAAGAACAAAGTCTTGTAATATTAAAATAGCCACCAGGCTTGAAACGACAGCCATGCCCCTCCCTCTGACTTCCCTTTGTGCTTCATTCCACCTTCTTGTTTCATTGTCGCTGGACAGAGCAGATCCCATGTTGTTATCCCTTCCCCCAACAAGTCTTTCCTTGAGATGTAATTCCATAATAATCTCCAAGTTTTGGTTATTAAATATTAATTTTGTATATGCCACTTTACTCTGCAAATCCTGAGGAATACACTTTTTCATTTTTAAAATGTTTATTATGGAAGATTTCAAACCTATAGCAGAGAGAAAAATGAAAACACTTCATCTGACTCTAATAGTTATCTACCATGTATCTATTTTAAAATATATTTTAATAAACTTGAAAGAGCAAATATTTAGATTTATAGTATTTTCTTTCTCACAAAATAGATATTGTGTGGTAATAGGCTTGCTTTTCTTCTTTCTTTCTCATTCATCTAACAAATATTCATTAATTATGTACAAGATGAAACTAAAAAAGATTGGACAGTTATTCTTTAGAAATTCCACCCATATCTCTTCTACAAAATTATCTAGGATCCTGTTGAAGCATCTTTACATGTAAATAGTTTCTAATCTTATATTTATATTTATGGATATTTTTTCTCTGTTAGGTCTCAATTCTCATTAACATTTTATCATCTTTTGGGCACTCCAAGTGGGATTGTTGTCCATGAAAATATCTACATACGCATTTTCATTTTGCTCTTAACACAATTCATAGTTATACTGGTATTAAAAATATTGGTAACCTGGTATGTGAAAGAATCTGATGAATCACTGCCTTTCCTCTCAATAGTATTATTTTATTACTTTTGAAAATGATAAATTAAGGGAAGAATTTTGAAGATAAATCCTTTCTTTCCATTTGGTTGTTACTAGAGTCAATTTATATTTCCTTTATCGTTATTTCTTTCAGCAAATCTCATCTCTCAACTTGTCCAAAATTTATTATTCAAGTATTCTAGCTTCAATCTCAATCCAAAGAAGATAATAAATACAATCTCTTTGTTATATCTCTTAGAAAATTTTTAAGAAAGCTATTCAAAACTATCCAACTATTCTGGAATTCTTTCAAGGGATGGCGTTTACATGTACTTTCGCAGTAGAGCACAGCCCTCTTAAAATTCCTTCTTCATATCCTCCTGTATATGAGCTTAATTTTTCACTTCTTACAATATTATTTCAGGACAATTCTGCTTTGGTATCTTCTTTTTAGGATTTATTTTTATTTTTGTATTTCCTCCCATATCATATCATTCTGATTTTTCCAACTAAAGGATTTAGGCAAACATATATTTGTGATATGGCTGTACTGTTATAATGTTTTGAAATAGGAACATTTTAAGCGGAGAAAAGGAAACTAGACAGTAAAAAGTTAACCAGCCTATGAAAACACCTAGCCCTGCCCCAGGTGGCCTAAGAGATTGGTATTGGGCTCTGTGATTTTATTATTTATTTAATTGTGAAGAAAAGGTCTTGTGTAATTCAGTTTTTAAAAGAAGGTTTGATATAAAACTAGCATCCACAAGACTATTAGTACTAGATCCAGTTTCAGTGGGAAAATGGAGATGTGAACAAGACAGATTATCTCAATTTGAATATGTCAATTTAATATATTTGGTCAGGTATTTTCCTCCTTTGACTGAATTTCTTCTGCGTTTTATACTTATTGATTGAAAGGAGCATTACATAGTCTATTTTGGGTTCATTCCTTGCTCTGCTATGCAAGTATATTATGCTTAGGAAGAAACAATGTGATGAGTTAACAAGAATCCTGGAACAGGAAAAGAAGTAGACTGTTTAGCTGAAGGGATCCATTATAAGAGAGGAACCCAAGACTGGACGCAAGAAGCAGCACATAAAGTTGTCTTCTCCTTCACAGAAATACGAGCTTACCCACCCCACGTGTACTAAACGAAACACGCACACAACATTTCGTGAATTTCTGTACTAGTCTTTAGTTTCTAAAAGTCATACCCGTCTTCTGTCAAGTTCCTTGGCAGTGGCCAATGAGGGGAATTTTAGGATATGAGCAAAGTTTTTGAATGACAGTATCAAAGAAAGCTTGAGTGTTTTCCTTTATTAACAACCAGTCAATTAAGCATCTCTAATTTTCCTTAGATAACTTACAGTGGAACTTATAGCTCAGACTTGATCTTGTAAAAATTTTTTTAACTGTAAAAAACAAAATAAAAAACAGCAAAAAAAGAATCCTTGGCTTAATTTGAGTTTGAGCATTTCAAAGCTGGTATTTGCAAACTCAGAAAAAAGAGCTTTTCATTAATCCATGATTTTGGAAACAGTTACTCTAACCCACAACCACATACAAATACAAAAATCCTAATGGGACTATTTTCTTACTAAGCCTGTAACAGTTTACATTCACCTAATGGCCTGGGGTTATGAGCAAACTACTCAATTAGAGAATTTAGGCTGGTTGCCCACATATTTTAGAGCAAATTATCCTTTCACAAATGCAGAACCCCCTATATAAAACGCCTAACCAGTATTTCCTGTAAAAAAAATACTATTCCCTAAATTCCCACCTTGAACCTACTAAGAATTTCCCTTTTTGCTAGGGCAAAGATTTTATGGAAATATTTGTTTTTATATCACATACCTTACTGTCGGTCTTCCTGTGGGCTTGTGTTTTTGACCTTAAAGCAGTTAAGAATTTATAATCAAAACACTTTTAAATAAGATATTTCTTTTCTAAGTACTTTTGCTGAGTACTTAAGCTAAGAACCTTAAGTTGGAAGGTGTAGAATCCTGCCAGTTCTTTGATAACAGATCTTCTGCTTGGGGGGTTAAATGAATTTCATGGTTATCCTTAACACTTACTATTTCTTCTTAGGCTTCTTTCATTTAAAAGGGGGTCGATGCTTCCAATCTATAAACACCTATTAAAAGTTCTCCACCCTTTTATACTTGGCTGCTGGTCTTAATTGTCTGCAGATGGGTGGATCACTGCATTTTTATTTCAAAGGTAGAGATTTGCAAAATGTAAACGAGCCTATTAAAAGATCTAAATCAAGACTCTCAACATCCATTAAAGGGATCCATGTGTAAATGGGGATAGAACTCAGTTTGAAAGTGTCTTTTTGTAACAAATGTTTTCACCCACATCTAAGTAAGAGTGCCTATCACCACCAGTGTGTTGCACATGTATTCAATACAAATAGTGCATCACTAGAGGGGTATTTAAAAATTTCCTGCAAAATTTGGAACTAAGGAAAATATGTCTGGAAAATATTTTTCCCTTTTATAACAGTTGATAGATAAGAGATGCCATATAACTTATTTTACATTATAAGTTTTCACTGGATTGAAAAGAAGCAAAAATAATTTTTACATTTTATTCAACAAAATAAAAAATCAATACCATATATACCTATAGTACTAAGAAGTATTTTATTGCCCTTACTATAAAATCTCAAAACGTGACTATTTTCAGTTCGCCTACTAAATTATTATTTCCCATCCTGGTAAAATTATTTTTTTAAATTGAACTTCAGTTCGCGGTGTTGCTTGTGACTGCTAGCTGTTCTTGGCACTGTGGTGTTCTGGCTTATCTTGCCTAAGGGACTGACAGTTTATCTCAGATTCTACAGTTTCTTCCATCCTTCTTTCACTAGCATTTCCCCTTAGTCTTGCTTTTCATTAGCCCACCCGGATGGCCAGCCACTTCTAATCTATAAATTAAACAAAACGAAAACACAAAAGTATGCTTCTTTTATCTCTGGAAATCAAACCTATCACAAATGCAATTTAGTTGGAGTTCTTTAGGTCCAAAACAAGATATTACAAGTAGCACAAAATGTTGCTAGAAAGCCTGCACTTAAAAACCAGCCTGAGATACTAACCTTGCAATGGAGGAGGTAATGAAATTGCTTTGGACTACTTTATTAACTTTGGCTTTGAGCCCCACAATCTGTACCCAGTAGTCAAATCAAGGTTTTAACATCTGACAACTATATTTCCTTCATCCTTTCTCTCAATGCAAGACATAGTTTATTTAATTTTAGAAGAATGATATTTTCCAGTTTTAATATTCAGATTACAGTGACAATGTTTCAGAGACAGTCCAATCTTTAAAACTCCATTTTCTTTTCTTATTCAATTGTTCTGTGTTACAAAAAGAGAAGCAGAAATTGGGTATCTAAATAGAAACAAAAAGACAATTTAAGTTTTTCTCCTTCAGCTTGCAAACATACATTTACAAGCTCTCAACAAAATTTTACTTTTAAAAGCCATTTTAATATTTGTTATCTTTTTCTGAGTAAAATAAGCTGATGCTTTTACATGTGGATCTTATTATGTGAAAAGCTGTCTAAGTCTGCTATTGAACATAATCATATGAATTACGACCTGTGACTTTACTCCTTTTATAATCTTTGTAGTTTTTGCTATTACTTTTACATGTCTATGTCTGGCATTATGTAGCTTTGAAACTATGCCAAAAATATTTATTGTCGTATATCTGGCATTCTCATACTATGTGACTGAGTTTGGTTTCCAAGCTAGGTAAAACTTACTAGCAGATACAGTTTGGCATTTGTTTGAAAAAAATCATATGTAATTTAGTCCTGCTCCCAGCCCCCAATACAACCTTTGCACTCTTCAAACATGTATGGAGTTGAAATTCCAAAGTCTGAGCTGTCTCTTTTTCCAATTTTGAAAATTCTTCGGTTTTAAAGTATATAACATGGAGCAAAATAATGACAACAAAAGAAAACAGAAAATAAAAGAACAAGTTTAACTGCAAACCAGGACAAGTATTTTGAAATACTTGTATGGATGATCTCTGTAAAATATTTTCCAAGTATGCAAATCCTAAGAAGCTAGGGAAGAGTCTGAATGATACAGTGCAGTGCTGGTACTTTGTTACATGAACTAACAATAGTGATAAAAGGCAAAATAGTGATAAAAAATTTCTTTAGTACTCTCTTTGTAGCTTGGCTAATAAAATTCTTTAAAGAAGTATAGTCAGTTCCTGCTTAGACACAGCATACTGCTCATGTAGTTTATTCTCATATATCTTCATATACATAAATAGACTATTAGCTTTATTTAAGATATTTTTTAAGGTGTTAAAGCATACTTTCTAGAAGAAAGTAGTCATGACTCACACAAATACAAACACTTAGCAAATGTTTAATTTAATGCATTGATTAATGAAGGAAACTGTATATGTTACATGCAATTCAAAGAAGAATTCAAAGAACCACATACATGTGGGCAATATGGAAAGCTAAAATACATTTGCAAATGATGCAAAACTGGTCTATGCATAGGGCAATAATCAATCAATGGCTTTCTGTTGTATATTTGCATTTCTAAGGACAAGAATCATTTACATTATCCACTTTCTATAATTTACAGAGTAATATATGAGAATTCTTACACCAGGTACTTTAGATGGTAAAGACTCTATTATTTGAAATTTAATATAAATTATTTTTATTTATATATTTATTAATTGCTTTGGATCAACAAAAATTTTTTTGAGTACCTATTATGTGTTAGGCATTGCATTTGGTGCTGGAGATACAACAATGAACAACAATGATCAAAAGTAGCCCTCACAGATCTATAGTTTAATGTGGAGATAGATGTTAATCAAATAAGCACAAAAATAGATATACAATTTTAACTATGAGTAAAATACAGAGTCTTAGAAGAGTTCGCAGGGCTCTGACAGGGTAGAACTTGTAGAATTTTACTTTTTTTTTGGTATATAAAATTGTATTACTATCGTGCTTGCATCATCAAAATTTATGATCTTGGTCTTTCCTTCTTGCCTTTGTATAAAGCCAAAAGAGAGACATTGGCTACTTTGACAACCTTAAAGCGGACTCCAGGAATGTTACCGACAGCATGATCTTTGCGACCAAATCCAGCAACCAGAACTTCATCATTTTCCTCAATAAAATTCAAGCAACCATCATTGGGTACAAAAGCAGTGATTTTTTTTGCCATTCTTGATTAGCTGAACCCTGACACACTTCCTGATGGCAGAATTTGGCTGTTTGGCTTCAACTCCTACTTTTTCCAGCACCATTCCCTTGGCGTGAGAAATGCCGCCCAAAGGGTTGGCCTTCAGAGCAATGCCCAAATGGGCTTTCTTGTACTGTGTATCATGCCACTTCTGGTCTTGTCAGTAGCTACGGAGCTTCCTGGCATTAGGAAGACCGCGGCACTTGCCCATCCTGCTGGCGCCGTGGGCCTAAGTGAAAGAGAATTTTACTTTAAGTAATCTCTATATTTCCTGATTTTTGTATTTATCAAAGGTGATGCTTTAACTTAGAAATCTATTTTTTAAAATTTTATCTTGCTGGGTTAATTATTCATACAAAACCTAGTAATTCTGCAATAAACAAATACGTCTAATATTTACATATTTTAGTATTATAAAACTACTGTGTAACATAAACTTCTGTGTTAATTTATTAATTAGGATCATAGAAGAGAATCATAGATGGTAACAATTAGTAAAGTCAAAGCTAAATCAGCTAATCTTTTGCCAGTTGCTTCTTCTGCAGTCCTTCTTCCTCCTCACACCCAACACCCCCCACCCCATTTTCCATATAGTTCAGCAATCATTACCCTTATTCAAAACAATGACAGGCAATATTTTTGGCCCCTCAAAAGAAGTCACTCTTCAGTGCTTTAGAATCCACGACAGTCTGTATTTGGAAAGACTCTAAGTACCTGAGGGCTACCCAGTGCTGAAGTGTTACTCAGCGCTCCTGTTGTCCATTCTAGTAATTTTATTCCCTTTATCTTCAAAGATCCAATTAGAAGATTGCTTTTATGAAGCTCAACTTGATAATACACAAGATACAGATTCATTCACTTTTTGAACAGATTGTAGATATCCACATCACAAAAGCTAAATTTATGTATAGGAATGTGCACCTAGCAACAGAAATACACATTTTAGTTTTTCTTTTTTCCCATAGTAATAGTGATAGCTGCGAGCTAAGTCATTCCTATTTTTCCAGATACTCCTTTTGATCTTATGTGTGAAGCCACTGAAAATGATCCAGCACCTTTAGCCCTTTACCTAGTGTCTTAGATCAGGCTTCCTAGAAGCAGACCATCAGATGAGGATTCATGTGCAAGTGATTCATTAAGAAAGTACTCCTGGGGGAAACCAAGAAGGGGATGTGGAAAGCAGGACAGGAAAGAGAAAACATACAAGCAAGGATGAATCTCAGGCCAACTCTGATAGAGAGTAGTTTCAGCCTGTGATTTGCAAGGGAATCTAAAATGTAAGTTATACCTCATAATTATCCTAATAGCAGACAGTAAGGGGGCTGGTCTTTCATTCTGTGGCACACATCAGCCCCACCCTGGGTGAGGTAGAGTCGGGGGAAGTAAATTCCTAAGACTTTCCAGTGTTCCTAGAACATCTTCTGAAAAACAGTCCAATGTTTGATTTTGAAAGCAGAAGCACATAAAGAGGTAAAACAAGATCTGAGGCTGCTGGGGAGAAACATCGGCAGTGCTTGCAACACCATGTCTGGGCACTCCCCCAAGATCCATTCTCCTTTTCTTCATGAGCGCATAGTTAGCGGGTCTCCCTTGCCAAGCATGGCCCTGTAACTGTGTTCTCTTCAGTGGAACAAAGTGCAAGTGATATGTGCCACTTCTGGGCCTAGGATAGCTTCACACATACTGTCTTTCTCCTCTCTGCTGGCTGGAGTTCTGGGTGATCCAGCTTATACTATAAGAATAATGACAATGACCTAAGGTTTGATGATGCAATATGATGGAAAGGCTGGGGTCCCTGAACGACTTCCTGATGATCCAGAGCAGTCAGGGTGGACTGTTGGGTGAGAAACAAACCTCTTCTTCAAACCACTGAATTACCGTTGGGTCTTTATCACTGTAGGAGCTTCTCTCGTGGCTCAGTGGCAAAGAATCTGCTTGCCAATGCAGGAGTTGCGTGTTCAATCCCTGGGTTGGGAAGATCCCCTAGAAAAGGAAATGGCAATCTACTCTAGCATTCTTACTTGGGAATTCACACAGACAGAGGAGCCTGGCGGGGTATAGCCCATGGTGTCATGAAAGCGTCAGACACAACTTAGTGACTAAATGACAACAACTGATCACAGCAGCCTAGCTATTTTCTAATTAATACAAGATGCTTTATTCTTATCATAACATTATATTATAGATTCATTTTAATTGCTTATTCTCAGTTTCTTCTATTAAAATATATATTATATGAGAGCAGGAGCTTTATCTATCTTTTTCTGGCTGGCATAAAATACTCAATAAGTATTTATTTAGTGAATAAGCAAAAGCATAGTTACCTTGTCCTATAATTATTAAAAATTTTAAAACTAGATTACAATTATAGAACTTACTATAAAACTAAATTCAGAGTGATATAGAAGAAATGAAAAGAAAGGAAAAGTAATCAAAATGTTTAATGAGATAAAATAGTGATAAATAAATTAAAATACTGATATATTAAAAATGAATGGCAGATAAATCGTGTAAACTTGAAAAAACAAGGCTGAAGGGCACCTTGGTAACTGTTTTTGCGTATTGGAAAGGTGATTATAAAGAGGTTGCTGACCAACTGTTTTCCATGTCTGCAGAGGAAAAACTTCAGTAAAGAGCTTAAACTGACCTGACAGTAATAGTGATTAAACATTAGAAAAGGCTCCAGAGTAATATTTTGGAATCTCTGTCCCTGGTGAATTTTAAGGACAAACCATCTGTCTTAGACATTTCAGGCAGAGCCTTGCAGGAAGAGAGAGGTCTGGATTAAATGACTCCTTGAGCTGGCTCCCTTTCAATTCCAGGAGTCTTTGCCACTATACAAGGTATCAGGGGAATCTGGCAGTGACATATTTCACCCCAGTGACCAGCCAGATTGATTAACTGGCATCTCTTATCTGTAACTTGAGAGAACTATTTCTCTGGATGAGGATGATGGGGTGGGTCGAAAGTAGTGAATAAGAAAACAAATTTCCCCTTCCCCCAAAAAGATATGAAAAAGTATAGTTTGCACCTACAACTCTAAGATACTAAGCGATTTCCATACTATCAATACAAACTAACTAGAAGAGTTCTAAGATTTTTATACCTATCAAGTGCTGCTGCTGCTGCTTCTGTCGCGTTAGTCGTGTCTGACTCTGTGCCACCCCATAGACAGCAGCCCACCAGGCTCCTCTGTCCCTGNAGGTCTGGATTAAATGACTCCTTGAGCTGGCTCCCTTTCAATTCCAGGAGTCTTTGCCACTATACAAGGTATCAGGGGAATCTGGCAGTGACATATTTCACCCCAGTGACCAGCCAGATTGATTAACTGGCATCTCTTATCTGTAACTTGAGAGAACTATTTCTCTGGATGAGGATGATGGGGTGGGTCGAAAGTAGTGAATAAGAAAACAAATTTCCCCTTCCCCCAAAAAGATATGAAAAAGTATAGTTTGCACCTACAACTCTAAGATACTAAGCGATTTCCATACTATCAATACAAACTAACTAGAAGAGTTCTAAGATTTTTATACCTATCAAGTGCTGCTGCTGCTGCTTCTGTCGCGTTAGTCGTGTCCGACTCTGTGCCACCCCATAGACAGCAGCCCACCAGGCTCCTCTGTCCCTGGGATTCTCCAGGCAAGCACACTGGAGTGGGTTGCCATTTCCTTCTCCAATGCATGAAAGTGAAAGTGAAAGTGAAGTCGCTCAGTTGTGTCCGACCCTTAGTGCCCCCATGGACTGCAGCCCACCAGGCTCCTCCATCCATGGGATTTGCCAGGCAAGAGTACTGGAGTGGGGTGCCATTGCCTTCTCCTTCAAGTGCTAGACTTTATTTGGTAAGATTAACTTCTACAACGATTGAAAGATAACGGTTTACTACTATATATAAAATAGATAACTAATAAGGACCCTTATGGCAGAAAGTGAAAAGGAACTAAAAAGCCTCTTGATGAAAGTGAAAGAGGAGAGCAAAAAAGTTGGTTTAAAGCTCAATATTCAGAAAACGAAGATCATGGCATCTGGCCCCATCACTTCATGGGAAATAGATGGGGAAACAGTGGAAACAGTGTCAGATTTTATCTTTTTGGGCTCCAAACTCACTGCCGATGGTGACTGCAGCCGTGAAATTAAAAGATGCTTACTCCTTGGAAGAAAAGTTATGACCAACCTAGATAGCATATTAAATAGCAGAGATATTACTTTGCCAACAAAGTCCGTCTTGTCAAGGCTATGGTTTTTCCAGTGGTCATGTATGGATGTGAGAGTTGGACTGTGAAGAAAGCTGAGCACCGAAGAATTGATGCTTTTGAACTGTGGTGTTGGAGAAGACTCTTGAGAGTCCCTTAGACTGCAAGGAGGTCCAAACAGTCCATCCTAAAGGAGATCAGTCCTGGCTGTTCTTTGGAAGGACTGATGCTAAAGCTGAAACTCCAATACTTTGGTCATCTCATGCAAAGAGTTGACTCACTGGAAAAGACTTGATGCTGGGAGGGATTCAGGAGAAGAAGGGGACGAAAGAGGATGAGATGGCTGGATGGCATCACCGACTTGATGGACGTGAGTTTGAGTTTACTCCGAGAGATGGCGATGGACAGGGAGGCTGGCGTGCTGAGATTCATGGGGTCACAAAGAGTCGGACACGACTGAGCGACTGAACTGAACTGAACGGAAGGACCTACTGTATAGTACAGGGAACTCTACTCAGTACTCTGTAGTAACCTATATGGGAAAGGAATCTAAAAATGAGTGGATATATGTATAACTGATTCACTTTACTGTATAAGAGAAACTAAGACAACATTATAAATCAACTACATTCCAGTAAAAATTTTTTTAAATTAAAAAAGATAGTGGTTTAATACCAACAGTGAAATGACATAGAATAAAGTGTTACTATTGACATTCCTTTATATTTATTTACATTATTTTGCAACACTAGCAACAATGTAAGAATGTTATTTATGATATTGCATTGAATTTATACTATACTTATGTTACTCATCAATAATAATGTTAGAAGTTCCCTAAAGATGAGCTTTCATTAGAAGAGGGATTTTCTAAGTCTCAGAAGTTGACTTTTTTTTATTACTGAATAATATCATGGCTACAAAAGCAATTCAATAATCTCAGTGAAATTTCACATATTTGCTACAGTCCAAAGATATACTTTTGAATTCTTCCAGAAAAGGTGGAAAACTCCTTTAAATTCTAAGGTGTTTTAGTGTTTATTTATTTATTTGTTTCTCTCTATGTATTTATTCATTTATTTTAATGGTAGCTATTATAAAGTTACAACTCAGTAGGATTCTTTTTTTTTTTCATTGAAAGAAAAAAAATGTAGTCATATTTGGAAAGAAATATTGACTGCTCTTAATGTAATGAGTTTTGAAAGTAAATGTTGCTCTTAAATACATAAAGTGATAATCCACCTTCCTCATAATTAGAAAACTACAAAATTACAATGAGAAACCATTTTTAAAAATTTAAGTATAGCTTACTTACAGTGTTATGAGATACCATTTTTATCATACACTGTGTTGGCCAGGGTTGGGGAGAAAGACATTTCTGGTGGGAATGTAACTTAGTACAACCTCTATAGAGGATAATTTGGCAATATCTATTGAAAGTATAGTTGTCTAGACCCTTTAGCCCAGCAGTTCTACTTCTAAATATTCTTCCTTACAGATGTACATGATATAGAAAGAAATGGCGCATGTAAATGATTATGGGCTTTTTTGTATTGCTTGTAACTGTTAAAAGATCAGAAGCAACCTAAATATCGATGAGGAAGAATGTACATCCTTTTAATTGAATATAACACAGCTATTAAAAAGACTGCCATTCTTAAGATATATGCTTAATAGTGTAGAGGATGAACTAATCTTTGTGCAAAAAAAAAAAAAAAGAGTGAGTGAAATATATCCATATATTCACAAAAGACATCTGAGAAGCTAACCAAGAACTGGCAATAGTCTTTGCTTCTAGGGAAGGGACCTGTAAGTGCTGAGAACAGGGTAAGAGAGAGACAATTTTCACCTTATGCCCTTTTGCAACTTAATTTTGTATCATATATGTGTGCTGCTGCTGCTGCTGCTAAGTCACTTCAGTCGTGTTCGACTCTGTGTGACCCCGTAGACGGCAGCCCAACAGGCTCCCCCATCCCTGGGATTCTCCAGGCAAGAATACTGAAGTGGGTTGCCATTTCCTTCTCCAATGCATGAAAGAGAAAAGTGAAAGTGAAGTCGCTCAGTCTGTCCGACTGTTAGCGACCCCATGGACTGCAGCCCACCAGGCTACTCCGTCCATTGGATTTTCCAGGCAAGAGTACTGGGGTGGGGTGCCATTGCCTTCCCCGTATATGTGTTGCACCCATTCAAAAAATAAACAAAATTATTAAAAAAGAAAAAATATTGTGAATAATTCATTTATTCTGAGTTTGAGGATTTGTTTACATTAACACAAAATTGTCTTTAATTTCAAAGTGTAGAATTATGGCAATATCAAACTTTTTTAGACTCTGCTTGTACTTTCTATGTGGGCTATATTTATGGGTTATAATTACTATTTATAATATGAAAATCCACTTCAAAACAGTTTCAATATATTGCCTTATGTAAAGACCAACATTATTCATTTCTCCTTTATCAAAGTATGAGGTCCTTGAAGCCAGGGATCTTGTACTCTTTCACCTAGAAAGATAAAACAGGACAAAATTGCTTTTTAAAAATTATTATTTTAATTATAAAAGTAAGATATGCCATGCATATTTCAAATTTGGTGATTATTTTAAAACTGACCTTAAGCAAGGGCCGATTTATACGTTCACCCACAGTGTATGAGAATATACATTACAAAACTTGTCTCAGGTAGACTATTTGACCTGTTTTACTCCATCCCCTCCGTGCGTGTGTGCAAGCTCAGTCGCTTCCGTCTGCAACCCCATGGACCATAGCCTGCCAGGCTCCTCTGTCCATGGAATTCTCCAGGCAAGGATATTGGAGTGGGTTGTCATGCCCTTCTCCAATCACCTCAGAGAAATAAGGACAAATAAATAAATTTGGCTAAATAATTTAGATGGAAAATAAGAACAACTTACTGGTATAAAATAGAATTCCTAAAGGAAGCATAAGATCTCTGAAGTACTCTGAAATGAGTCATTTTGCAAAAGGGTGAGAATGAAATTTAAATAGCTTCAGTGTAGGCAAAAATGGAGTAGATAATTCTAGAGTGAACTTGTCTCTAATAGAAATTGATTTCCACAACAGTAACCTACTTTTCAATAACACAAATAATATTTCTAGGCTAAAACAAAGATAATTTGCTCATAATAATTTGTTGTGGAGGGTCAAAGTTTCATGCCAGAGAAATTAATACTGGAGGTGTTGAAAGATGGCATGTGCAAAAACAGCTGAATATAAAAACAATAATTTAAATTTGCTATGAATAGTTATAAAAAAGTAATATTCTAAATTCTTTCATCAAGACTTGATCACCACTACCAATATTAATCACATTGGAGCCTAAGGAAAAGGAAAAATCTGCAATATTTATTCCATTAAATTTTTTTTGACATTTTATTAATTACAGACTCTTTTTTTGCATTGATCTTAACAAGTATAAAGTTTATGCTGATTACCGAGTTTTTTGACACCTCCTTATAGTTTAGACTTGATGCAAATGCCTCATTCACTTCATCTAGTTCTTTTGATCACTCAAATAGTAAAATAGTGTTAAAAGAAGAGAAAAAAATAATAATTTAAAGCCTCTCTTATGTACCATTTTTTCAATGTTCCCAATATTCTATGGAGAGATATTGAAATGAGAAAAAATAGAGTTGATAAAATGCTAAATTTTTAGAATTCTTACAAGTCAGCAAGATACGTATATTTTCTCCATATTTTATATTTGAAGAAATTGAGGCTCAAAGATGTTAGTACTTTGCTTTGGACATACAAAAAACATGTGGCTCAGCTAAGAGAAACCATTTTTCTGTCATTTACCAGAGTCCAAATTCATTCCAATACACTGGGTTCTTTCTCAGGGAGTTATTGACATTTGAATTAAGCTTCAAAAGAAGAGTAGGGATTTGCTAGGAGTAGAAAAAGAGACAAGACATTTCAGGCAGTTGGGAAAATTGTGGAGAAAGCCTGGAAATATTGTCCAGAGGCAGATTTACCGAGAAACTAAGGAGGCTGATATGTCAAGACTCCTTGGAATAAAATGTTAATAAAGCTTCTTGATAGGATCTTTAGTGATGGTGCTCTCAAAATTACATATTTTTGCTAAATTTGCCCAAGTAAGATATTTTAGCTCCAACCAGTGAAGACTTCAGTATCTTTCCTTCTGACTTTCTTCCATTCAGTTAAGTTAAGCTGCTCAGTTGTGTCCGACTCTTTGCAACTCCATGGACTGCAGCACTCCAGGCTTCCCTGTCCATCACCAACTCCCTGAGCTTGCTCAAACTCATGTCCATTGAGTCAGCGATGGCTTCCAGCCATCTCATCCTCTGTCATCCCCTTTTCCTCCTGCCTTTAATCCTTCCCAGCATCCAGGTCTTTTCTAATGAGTCAGCCCTTCATATCAGGTGGCCATAGTATTGGAGATTCAGCATCAGTCCTTCCAATGAGTATTCAGGATTCATTTCCTTTAGGATTGACTGGCTGGATCTCCTTGAAGTGCAACAGACTCTCAAGAGTCTTCTCCGGCACCACAGTTCAAAAGCATCAGTTCTGTGGTATTCAGCATTCTTCAAGGTCCAACTCTCCCATCCATGTATAACTACTGGAAAAACCAGAGCTTTGACTAGACAGACCTTTGTCAGCAAAGTAATGTCTCTGCTTTTTAATATGCTGTCTAGGTTGGTCATAACTTTTCTTCCAAGGAGCAAGTGTCTTTTAATCTCATGGCTGCAGTCACCATCTGCAGTGATTTTGGACCCTCCCCCCGACCCCAAATAAAGTCTGTCACTGTTTCCATTGTTTCCCCATCTATTTGCTACAGAGTGATTGGACAGGATGCCATGATCTTCATTTTTTGAATGTTGAGCTTTAAGCCAATTTTTTCACTCTCCTCTTTCACTTTCACCAAGACACTCTTTAGTTTCTTTTTGTTTTCTGCCACAAGGGTAGTGTCATCTGCATATCTGAGGTTATTGATATTTCCTTCTGCTATCTTGATTACAGCTTGTGCTTCATCCAGTCCAGTATTTCACATGATGTACTTTGTGCATAAGTTAAATAAGCAAGGTGACAATATTCAGCCTTGACACACTTCTTTCCCAGTATAGAACCAGTTTGTTGTTTCATGTCCAGTTCTAACTGTTGCTTCTTGTTACAGATTTCTCAGGAGGCAGGTCAGGTGGTCTGGTATTCCCATCTCTTAAAGAATTTTCTACAGTTTGTTGTGATCCACATAGTCAAAGAATTTAAGGTAGTCAATGAAGCTGAAGTAGATGTTTTTGTGCAATTCTCTTGCGTTTTCTATGATCCATTGGATGTTGGCAATTTGATCTCTGGTTCCTCTGCCTTTTCTAAATCCAGCTTGAACATCTGGAACTTCACAGTTCATGTACTGTTGAAGCCTGGCTTGGAGAATTTTGAGCATTACTTTGCTAACATGTGAGATGACTGCAGTTGTCTGGTACTTTGAACATTCCTTGGCATTGCCTTGCTTTGGGATAGGATTGGAATGAAAACTAACTTTTTCTGGTCCTGTAGCCACTGCTGAGTTTTCCAAGTTTGCTGGCATATCAAGAGCAGCACTTTAACAGCATCATCTTTTAGGATTTGAAATAACCCAATTGGAATTCCATCACCTCCACTAACTTTGCTCATGGTGATACTTTCTAAGACCCATGTGACTTCCCAGGATGTCTGGCCTTAGGTGAGTGATCACATCATCGTGGTTATCTGGGTCATGAAGATCTTTTTTGTATAGTTCTTCTGTGTTTTCTGTTTGTGGGATATNCCACTAACTT
The DNA here is from genome assembly GCA_006410675.1 of Oreotragus oreotragus. Taxonomy (NCBI): domain Eukaryota; kingdom Metazoa; phylum Chordata; class Mammalia; order Artiodactyla; family Bovidae; genus Oreotragus; species Oreotragus oreotragus. Next base: position 136,555 of record SJYX01016706.1, on the reverse strand, counting down.
TGCTCATGGTGATACTTTCTAAGACCCATGTGACTTCCCAGGATGTCTGGCCTTAGGTGAGTGATCACATCATCGTGGTTATCTGGGTCATGAAGATCTTTTTTGTATAGTTCTTCTGTGTTTTCTGTTTGTGGGATATATTTACATGTTTCACAGCCACTCCTGTGCTTATTGCTAACCATCTCAGGGTAAAAATAACCTCTCAGTATACTTCAATTGCCCTTTCTGCCAACTCACTTGGCATGGTGATACGAAGGTGCAAGAGCCAGGGCCTTTGCCAGATGAATGGTACCTGGATGATGGTAATAGCTAGTTAGTAGAGGAGAAACAAGGTTTGAAATGTATGGACTAGAAGACAGTTTGTGGAAAATTCTTTCAGTCATCAGATGAATAAAATTATGAGTTGAAAGTTGAATTTTCATTAAGAAAGTGTTCTTTTTGGAAGCCAAAAATTTAAACTGAAGACTCACAAAAGCATCAAAATACCAAAAGATTTCTTATTATCTTGGAATAATGCTAAAAATGCCAAAATCATAAAGAAAAGAATGGATTCATTAGAGGCAAGAAAATATAGTGACAGTGGAAGAGATAACGATTATGAGAATCAGGGCACTCCCAAAGAGGAAATGAAAAATCTGGAGAAACAGAAAATAATCAAGCAAAATACAATTTGTGTAGTCAGCAAATGTTGGCAGCAGCTTCATGTCTATGACTTCACTGACTTTAATAAGAACTGTGGTTTTTTTTATTATGGCCCTATGGCTAAAATGTAATAATGTCATTCAGTATTTTAATTAAAGATAATTTTTCCATCAAAATTGTGAGTCCAATAATATTTATATAGAATCAAACAGGACATAAAATGAGCAAGAGAGATATTTCTCAGAGAGATATTTTGAAAAAAGTTTTAAAGAGTCACATTCTTATGAGATTCTGGCTAGTTTATCCCAAGGCAAAAAGAGATCATAAATATTGTTTCATTTGTAAATAATTTTCAACAAGACAGACATTACTTACACTGGATGGTTTTTCAGACTAAATGAATTTATTGATAGCCCTCAAAAGCTGTGATTATTCTATGGAGCACAAGACAACTATCTTTTCTTAGATTACCCATAAATCAAAAACCAGCTGAGTAAGAACATTCCAAATTATTTTGAAGTGCTGAAATAGAAGTAGTTGAGTTATTGCATTTTTAAGGGGAATTTCAGAGGTCATGATGGAATATAATCATTCAAATAACAGAAATTTAATGGGAATCCTAGAAATAACTATTAAATTTAATTCATCTTTGCATGAGAACTTGGAAAAATGCCCAAAATTGGGGGGTGGGAAGTAAGTTTATGAAGAATGAATAGAAGTAATGGGAAAATACATAATAGAAGGGTTAACAGATAAATAAGCCAGAAACCAAATGTTACTCCATTTGTGTAGCTTCTAGGCCACATGTGTCTGACACTGATTAGTTGGCCATTGTTGTGCTCTACTGCTGTGATCGAAAACTATAGATTGCTTTGACATTTTTCACCAACTGTAAACCAGCCTTTGGCTTTATTCAACAATGTGAAATAACTTTTGGAAATAGTAACCTGTGGTTAAAAACATTCATGGAGTGTTGTCCGTCTAGACATAGGTGAGGAAAAGGGCTCCCAGCACTCTTTAAAGATATTAATAAGTATGCAGGATGTATACCACGTGCAGTTTATTCCTTTAATCTAAAAGAGAAAAAGCTGCTTCCACAGTCGTTAACCATGTTGGCATTTTACAACAGCTATTTTCATTTCAGTTTCCTCTCATAAATGGAGCATTTTACATAAACATATCAACTTGGATTTTAAAAAAAAGTCTAAGGGTAATACAATGGGTTATCCTCTGTAAAGTTGTTCAAGCTTTGCAACATGGCTCAAGGAAATTTTATAGGCCCTAAAATACATTTTTCAAAGATTTGGAAGGAAATCCTTAACACAAAAGTAAACCAAAAAGTTTATTCAAAAAATTGACACCCAGCAAATACATCACTATAACTGTAATATAGAAAGATACTTTAAAATGTCTCTATAAAATATTTAAGAAATTGCAGTCACTATATTTGAATTATATAAAGCAGACCATCTTTCTTCATCTTTAAATCTATTTATAAAAAACTGAGAAAAAACTCAGATTAAAAAATAATGGAATATGAAACAAAAGTGGAAAAGGTAAGCAATTAAGTCTGACATCAAGAAGTATTTGTAAAAACAAAAAAGATTTGAAATTGCCACCAAAGGCATGAATTATCCAGTGGAAGAGATACATTTCAAACAGAACTGATGAATAGGCTCTCGTATAGTTTGATAATGCACTTAATGAGAGGAAAGAATCATATTAACACAATAGAAAAGGATTTATAACTCTTTGATTTGACACAAAATGATTACATTTCAAAAAGTAATATAAAACTCATAATATGCTATTGCAACAAAGACATTAAGAATGAGTAATAACTGTTATTGATTCAAAGACTATGTTTGACTTTTTTCTTATTTCCTGAGGTATGCTGTATTGCTGAACTTTCCTCTTAGCACTGCTTTTATAGTGTCCCACAGATTTTGGGTTGTTGTGTTTTCATTTTCGTTCATTTCTATGCATATTTTGATTTCTTTTTTTATTTCTTCTGTGATTTGTTGGTTATTCAGAAGCATGTTGTTCCGCCTCCAAATGTTGGAATTTTTAATAGTTTTTCTCCTGTAATTGAGATCTAATATTAATGCATTATGGTCAGAAAAGATGCTTGGAATGATTTCGATTTTTTTGAATTTATCAAGGTTAGATTTATGGCCCAGGATGTGATCTATCCTGGAGAAGGTTCCGTGAGCACTTGAGTAAAAGGTGAAATTCATTGTTTTGGGGTGAAATGTCCTATAGATATCAATTAGGTCTAACTGGTCTATTGTATCATTTAAAGTTTGNCAGGTTTTGGGTTGTTGTGTTTTCATTTTCATTCATTTCTATGCACATTTTGATTTCTTTTTTGATTTCTTCTGTGATTTGTTGGTTATTCAGAAGCGTATTGTTCAGCCTCCAAATGTTGGAATTTTTAATAGTTTTTCTCCTGTAATTGAGATCTAATCTTAATGCATTATGGTCAGAAAAGATGCTTGGAATGATTTCGATTTTTTTGAATTTATCAAGGTTAGATTTATGTCCCAGGATGTGATCTATCCTGGAGAAGGTTCCGTGAGCACTTGAGAAAAAGGTGAAATTCATTGTTTTGGGGTGAAATGTCCTATAGATATCAATTAGGTCTAACTGGTCTATTGTATCATTTAAAGTTTGCGTTTCTTTGTTAATTTTCTGTTTAGTTGATGTGTCCATAGGTGTGAGTGGGGTATTAAAGTCTCCCACTATTATTGTGTTATTGTCAATTTCCCCTTTCATACTTGTTAGCATTTGTCTTACATATTGCGGTGCTCCTATGTTGGGTGCATATATATTTATAATTGTTATATCTTCTTCTTGGATTGATCCTTTGATCATCATGTAGTGGCCATCTTTGTCTCTTTTCACAGCCTTTATTTTAAAGTCTATTTTATCGGATATGAGTATTGCCACTCCTGCTTTCTTTGGTAATTTTAGCATAGAAACCATAGAGAAGGCAAATGGAAAATCTAGAACTTGGAGGGTACAACAACTAAAAAACAAACCACTTGATAAGGGTTAATGGAAGACAGAAGAAGGTATACTTGAAAATGGGTGCTAAGTCGCTTCAGTCATTCCTGCCTCTTGGCAGCACTGTGGACCAGGCTGTAGCCTCTCAGGCTCCCCTGTCAGTGGGTTTTTCTGGGCAATAATTCTGGCGTGGTCTGCCATGACCTCCTTCAGGGGATTTTACCAACATAGAGATGGAACCTGTATCTCTTAAGTCTCCTGCATTGGCAGGTGGGTTCTTTACCACTAGTGCCACCTGCTGAAAATAGGCCCATAGAAAATTATAAATCTGAACAAAACAAGAAAATAGTAGACAATGAGCAAAGTCTCAAACATGGGGCATGACATCATGTAAATTAACATAAACCATAGTCTCAGAGAGAAAAAAAAATAGAAAAAATAAAGGCCGTGTATGTTTTGAATTTTGAGAAGGGAATCAATTTCCAGATACAAAATCCTAGATGATAGCTAAGAAGAAGAAAGAAACACACATACACACACTCAGGCACATTATATACAAATTATGATTTCAATCGTGCAAGTTGCTCAGTCATGTCTGACTCTTTGCAACCCCATGGGCTGTAGTCTAAGAGGCTCCTCTGTCTGTGAAGTTCTCCAGGCAAGAATGCCATACTGGAGTGAGTTGTTATCACCTTCTTCAGTGGCTTCAGTTGGCTATTGTTATTGATATCTAGATGAGGTCATTCTAGAACTGTAAGACAATAGAATGGTATTTAAAAGTCTATTATTGACCTAATGTAAAGCCAACATGAGTTCAGTGGTAGAGTGTAAAATAAATGTTTCAAAAAGAGAGGAGAGAAAAGGACATATCAAACACCACTAATTTAAGAAGAAAGAAATGTTAAAATAAGGAATTAGGCCCTTAAAATCACCTCAAGGCTTGGAGGCATAGACCCAAGGAAAACCCAGTGGATGCCACAAAGCATCAGAGTTAACATATAGTGTTGACAGTGCTTTCCTGAAGTCAAATCTCAAGCGAATCCAGGTTATACTAATACAGTAAAAATACTTAAGAAGTTAGTTAAGTGTTCCCCATGATAGGAAGCTTATTCACTTAGACTGGGTTATGGCATTCTCACTACCATGATGGAAAAGTAAACTTAACTTCATCAATCAGTACATTAATTCCTACTCATAATAAGAACACACTGATTGGGGAGGCAATATAGTGTTGGGTTAAAGTATAATTCTTGGTTATAGACAACGGATTTAAACGTCAGTAATATAACTTCTGAGCTCAGTGATGTGGTACAACAAAAACATCATAACATTATAGAAAATAATACTCTTTCTTGAGTAAGGCACTGTTCTTTTTTATTTAATAATTTTAATTTTGTGTATTTTTTGACCACAATGGGCCTTCATTGCTTCACAGTTTTTTCTAGCTGTGGTGAGTGGGGGCTACTCTCTAGTTGCAGTGTGTGGGCTTCTCTTTGTGGTGGCTTCTCTTGTGGAAAAGGGCTCTGGGGCATGGGGGCCTCAGTAGTTGTGGCCACTGGGCTCTTGAGCACAGGCTCAGTAATTGTAGCACATGGGCTTACTTGTGCCAGGCCATGTGGGATCTTCCTGATTCAGGGATTGAGCCTGTGTCTCCTCGATTGGCAGGCAGACTCTTTACCACTGAGGCACCAGGAGAGCCACGAACGCTCTGTCCTCAGTGTTTACATATACCATTTTATTTTATTTTATTTTGTCAGGGAGAGGGAAATTCTCCACCTCTACCCATCTTGTGGTTAGACTGATAATAAAATTGATACAAGATAGATTAACAGGAGAAAAAAAAAAGGTTAATTTGTGTACCCAAAGTTCTCATGGAAATAAGACCTAAGTGGCCAAAGGAGGCAACTTTTATATTTCTTAGACAAAGAAACAATAAATTTGAGAGAAATTGAAAAGACAAACAATTTTGGGTGCTCAGTTAGTAAGGAATTTAAGCAAAGTTTGGACTCTTTTGAAAATTAGTAGAGAACTAACAAGGTTGGTTTATATAGGTCTCTCAGCTCTGCTTTCTGTCTCTCTGATGATGCCTTTCTACCTCCCAATACAGGAAGGGCACTGTTCATGAGGGAGATATATTTTTTGCTTTCAGAGAGATAGAGAGCAGGGTCAAATGTCCCTCTTTGATCAGTCACTTCTTAAGTAATTTTAATTCAAAATAATCAATATGTATTGAAGCATATTTTGAAGTGGCTGCCCTTGGCCCAGTTTTCATAAAAACTATATGAGATTTTCTTTTATCCTCAGAGTATTTTTCTTATTTCCATCTTGCTGTTGGAAAACAGACAATTTAAAATTAATTCCATTAAATTTAGGGCCCTTTATCAATCATTTCTACGAGGTTGACATTAGGGAAACTTGAGGCATTAGCACCAATATTATTACCACCAGTCTACCTATATCCTTTAATAATACTCCTTTATGACTTAGTGACTCAACAGCAACGACTGCTACTTTTTACTGTAACTTTAACTACTACAACAATCACTGTACTTACTATGTGCTAGGCATTGTGACACACACTTTTATAACAATTTCAATCATTTAGTCTGGGGTTCATGTTTGGGAGTTTGTGTACACCCATGGCAGATTCATGTCAATGTATGCCAAAACCAATAGAGTACTGTAAAGTAAAATAAAGTAAAATGAAAGCTCAAAAAAAAAAAAAAAACTGTGAGAATATACAGGCAAAAAAAAAAAATATTGTAAAGTAATTAACCTCCAATTAAAATAAATAAATTTATATTAAAAAAAAAACTCAGTGCATAAGTTCTATTGTTATTCTCATTTTATCATTCAAGACCTGACTAGGTAATTCCTCGATGTTCTGCAGATAATAAATGCTAGAGTCTGGGTTAAAGCTTTATATAAATTCACCTGTATTTTATTAATGAAGGGTTTCTATGGTGATGAGAATGATGATGAAAATGAAGATGAGGATGAACATTCTACAAGTTTTTTTTTTTTAATGATGATAGAATTTTCCTGCTTCAGTTACTGACCTTAAAATCAAGAACCTAACAATTACACCCATCCAGTATGGAATTAATAGTTGAGATATTAATTTTTAAAAGTAATGAGATCCATGTCATAACTTTTAAGTACTTTTGTCAAACTGCATTCAGTGCTTATTTACTGCATATTATTCTAACAAACTGAATTATAACTTTTCTCTATACACATAATGGATTAAATTAGTACTTTGTATTGGAGAAATACATGGCTTTCCTGGGGACTCAGTGGTGAAGAATTTGCCTACCAACGCAGGCACACAGGTTCAATCCCTGGGATGCAGGAACCCACTCCAGTGTTTTTAGCTGGAAAATCCCATGGACAGAGGAGCCTGGCTGGCTGTAGTAGATGGGGTTGCAGAGTCAGACATGGCTTAGCTACTAAACAACAACATTTAAGCAGTTATTGTAATGTCAATAGAAAAAGAAAACGACAATCTCACAGAAAGGAAATAAAATATAGTTGCCAAAATTTATAATGCATCACAATGTATAAGCAAATACCTTTGATTAATTCAGCCAAATTCAGCCATTTGTATGTGAAGTCATCACAGTCAACCAATGAACATGCACAGTGTCCAAGGTGAGACTTCCCAGAATAGTCTAAAATATGTACACATTTTAAAATTTGAACACATTTTTAAAGAATACAACTCACATAAAATACTCAAAGATTTATCTTTCCATTGGCTAATTATTTTAACATTAAATCTTAGCACAGTTTTAACACAGATAGCATGCTATGTTGGGCAAAGAGTGAAAAATTGAGTCTCGTCTATGCTTTCATCTTTGCTGACTATTGCTGTGTGCTCAAGGTTTGTGCTCAGTTGCTCAGTCAAAGGGTCCTTTGAGACCCTTTGGGCTATAGCTCACCAGGCTCATCTGTTCATGGAATTTTTCAGGCAAGAATATTGTAGTGGTTTGCCATTTCCTACTCCAGGGGATCTTTCCAACTCAGGGATTGAACACCATCGCCTGCATTGGCCCTCAGATTCTTTACCACTGTGCCACCCACGAAGCCCCAACTATTACTATAACATTAGGCACAAATACTTTAGTAATCTTGGGCATAGATTAAACTCACTTTAAAACATCTTCTGTCTCTGATACTTTATATTTCTATTATACTTTTAGAAAATGCATAGAGATAGGAGACTTTATTTAAAGCTTGTTAGATAAATTAAGAATCTATATGTAAGATAATGGCCATACTCTAAATGTATTACTATTGTGGATACAATAAAATAATCTGATATATTTCCAATTATTCATCCATAAAAATTTAAGATTAGTCTTTGCCCTGCTTCATTCCGCATTCCAAGGCCAAATTTACCTGTTACTCCAGGTGCTTCTTGACTTCCTACTTTAGCATGCCAGTCCCCTACAATGAAAAGGACATCTTTTTGGGGTGTTTGTTCTAAAAGGTCTTGTAGGTCTTCATAAAACCGTTCAACTTCAGCTTCTTCAGCATTACTGGTTGGGGCATAGACTTAGATAACTGTGATATTTAATGGTTTGCCTTGGAAACGAACAGAGATCATTCTGTCATTTTTGAGATTTCATCCAAGTACTGCATTTCGGACTCTCTTGTTGACCATGATGGCTACTCCATTTCTTCTGAGGAATTCCTGCCCGCAGTAGTAGATATAATGGTCATCTGAGTTAAATTCACCCATTCCAGTCCATTTTAGTTCGCTGATTCCTAGAATGTCGACGTTCACCCTTGCCATCTCTTGTTTGACCACTTCCAATTTGCCTTGATTCATGAACCTGACATTCCACGTTCCTATGCAGTATTGTTCTTTACAGCATCAGATCTTGCTTCTATCACCAGGCACATGCACAACTGGGTATTGTTTTTGCTTTGGCTCCATCCCTTCATTTTTTCTGGAGTTATTTCTCCACTGATCTCCAGTAGCATATTGGGCACCTAACGACCTGGGGAGATTCTCTTTTGATATCCTATCATTTTGCCTTTTCATACTGTTCATGGGGTTCTCAAGGCAAGAATACTGAAGTGGCTTGCCATTCCCTTCTCCA
>SJYX01016706.1:104802-127578 GCA_006410675.1 Oreotragus oreotragus | reverse complement strand
TTCATGTTTGGGAATTCGTGTAAAAAAATAAATAAATACAAAAAAATAAAAAATTAAAAAAACAAACAAAAACATAAAAAAATTTATTTGTATTACACATAACAATAGATTGTGGATTAGCACATGCACACATATAAAGACACATAATTTTTACAACCCTGCTTTTTTTTTTTTTTTTAAACATCTCACTGTATAATGACTAACTTTGTTCCTTCAATAAATAAAGGAGTTTGGGAGTATAAATTAAGGAACCACCACATGTAAATCCCAATTATTTTATTAAATATAATTAATAAACTCAGTATTATATTTTATAGTTACTTATCCTTTATTTATTAGTTCCTCCAATTTGTTTCACTGATAAATCTGAGAAATACTTTTTTTTTGTCTGTGTGAAATATTTTTTTCTAGTCTCTACTTCCCAAATAGTTGAATAGTTTTACAAATCACTAGACATCTTAACTTTAAGATCCCTAAAGTAAACTGGCCTTGTGCTTTAATATCCTTCATCTTCCACATAAATACTCCTAAAAGCAAGAAAAGATATTGCAAAAACTTATGAAATTGTCCACTTGTTAAATTTTATGTAAATTTTACTCCTGCTGAAGATTATCATACAATTCTCAAAGTAGATGTTTGCAAAGTGAAAAGAGGATTCCAAAGAGTTTTTAACAATTATCTTACACAGAGAATCATTGTATTCTCTTGATATAAACTTTTCATTATTTAAATCACTTATAATTTTATTTTCAAATGAAATATATAAATAAAATCCTTTGTTAAAGGAGGATAACATAATGTCAGTACCTGTTACAGATTAGTCACTCTAGACCTTTGTAAAAAGAGATAATGAATGGCATTAATATTTTGAATGTTATATATAAGAGCCAATAAAAATGGAGTTCCTCAACATTCTTAGAGCAATAGTAATCCTGTCATAAGAGTAAAAGAAAATTAATCAGACAATTGTTAAGCATAAATTTTTAATCTAAAAAACGCAATGTGAGACTAACTCAGAGCTGTTTAAGAAAAACCAGAACTTAATAGTAATTGATGTGGTAAAAATAGATTTTATTTAGGAACTATTGCAAATGTGGGAAAGAAACCTCAAAAGTGGCTTGATTCCAAATACAACCAAAACAAGTGAAGATTTATAGTGAATGAGTAGATTCAAGGAATGAGAATCAGTGGATGGAAAAGGAGATTTTAAGAGGAGGGATATTTTTGCTAAATTGACTTAAAAGGATTTTTACTGAAGGTAGGCCAAGGTGATCATATTGAGGATAATCAAATGTTATTGCTAGGGAATTATTTGTAAACTGACTTAGAAGGATTATTGCTGAAACTGTACAAGGCAGACCCACTGATGAAGGTGAAGGAGGAGAATGAAAAAGCTGGCTTAAAATTCAACATCCAAAAAACTAAAAAAAATGACATCTGGTCCCATCATTTCTTGGTAAGATGATGGAGAAACAATGGAAACAGTGTCAGACTTAATTTTCTTAGGCCCCAAAATCACTGCAGATGGTGACTGCAGCCATGAAATTAAAAGAAAATTGCTCCTTCAAAGAAAAGTTATGACAAACCTAGACAGTATATTGTCACCCTGTTTATTTAACTTATATGCAGAGTACATCATGAGAAACGCTGGACTGGAAGAAGCACAAGCTGGAATCAAGATTGCCGGGAGAAACATCAATAACCTCAGATATGCAGATGACATCACCCTTGTGGCAGAAAGTGAAGAGGAACTAAAAGGCCTCTTGATGAAAGTGAAAGAGGAGAGTGAAAAGGTTGGCTTAAAGCTCAATATTCAGAAAACGAAGATCATGGCATCCAGTCCCATCACTTCATGGGAAATAGATGGGGAAACAGTGGAAACAGTGTCAGACTTTATTTTTGGGGGCTCCAAAATCACTGCAGATGGTGACTGCAGCCATGAAATTAGAAGACGCTTACTCCTTGGAAGAAAAGTTATGACCAACCTAGATAGTATATTCAAAAGCAGAGACATTACTTTGCCAACAAAGATCTGTCTAGTCAAGGCTATGGTTTTTCCAGTGGCCATATATGGATGTGAGAGTTGGACTGTGATGAAAGCTGAGTGCCAAAGAATTGATGCTTTTGAATTGTGGTGTTGGAGAAGACTCGTGAGAGTCCCTTGGACTGCAAAGAGATCCAACCAGGACATCCTAAAGGAGATCAGTCCTGTGTATTCATTGGAAGGACTGAGGCTGAAGCTGAAACTCCAATACTTTGGCCACCTCATCCAAAGAGTTGACTTACTGGAAAAGACTTTGATGCTGGGAGGGATTGGGGGTAGGAGAAGGGGACGACAGAGAATGAGATGGTTGTGTGGTATCACCGACTCGATGGACATGAGTTTGAGTGAACTCCGGGAGTTGGTGATGAACAGGCAGGCCTGGCGTGCTGCAATTCATGGTGTCGCAAAGAGTCAGACATGACTGAGAGGCTGAACTGAACTAACTGAACTGAGTGGCAATAATTCAGCTGATTTTTATTGAATGGACTGCGAGGAGATCCAACCAGTCCATTCTGAAGGAGATCAGCCCTGGGATTTCTTTGGAAGGAATGAATGGACGTGAGTCTGAGTGAACTCCGAGAGATGGTGATGAACAGGGAGGCCTGGCGTGCTGTGATTCATAGGGTCGCAAAGAATCGGACACGACTGAGCGATTGAACTGAACTGAAAAATTTAAGATACAGCAAATAACATTTTAGGAATCACTTCAGAAGAGAGTGTTAAAAATATATTTCTTCAACCTTAATGCCTTTTAACATTATGCCTTAGTCTCCAGGTTGTTGTGATTATCTACCTACCTGTTTATCTATTTATTTACTTATGTATCTGCTTTTTTCTTTGTAAACATGGGCCTGTTGCATAGCCTCCATACTCATTTATAGAAAAGATTAAAACTATAAATCATCACAACTCATAAGCTGCCTACTTAGAGCTGAACAGCCAGCACAGCACCAGAACTGATGGAGATTTATGAATCTCAGACAGCTGCTCTCACCCAACTTCAAGAAGATAAAGGGAAAGGAAAGATATCGAATTAATTTGGTGTCCATAGATAACACTTATGTAAACAGATGGGATCAGTTACCTGGAGGGCAAAACCTCTAGGAAAGGAGGATACATGAAGAGAATTTGTATTGACCCTTGTCTATTCTATGTGCTGAAATCTCACCTCTGTATGAGACCTAATTGAAGACACTTGCTTTCCTTGAGTTTTATCCAACGAGGTCCCTAGTGGTTCAGTGGTAAAGGATGCCTGCCAATGCAGGAGACCTAGGTTTGATCCCTAAGTCTGGAAGATCCTCTGGAGAAGGAAATGGCAACCCATTCTAGTATTTTTGTCTGGAGAATTCCACCAAGGCTGGCGGGCTACCTTCCACGGGGTTGCGAAAGAGTCAGACATGACTTAAAAACTAAACAAAACCAGCCAATAATAATTTTCTATTCTTCTAATCTCTAGTAGATATTATGCCTTATACCATACCCAGGCATATATAATTGCTGTTTCAGTCAGGTCATACCTTTTGATGCTTAAATAAAATTTCAAGCCTTTTAGAAAGAACTAGGAGTTTTACTTTATTCACCTAGCACACAGTATCTAGTTGTTCCAAACATTTTTTAGCCTTGCTGAGTCTTGCAGAGTTGAGATGACTTTTGAAAACAAGTCACTCAATGGTTTTCTATTGCATAGAAAAGTGATTTAGATTTTTTTTTTCCTTAAGTATTTTTTCTCTAAAAAAATCTCTTAGAAAACATTGATTATATGAAGTAGATAAAATTATACTAAAGTAAATAAAGTTGAAGTTTAAAAACACTGAATGCCTACATTTGTATTCATGCAATTTTTAAAGAGACAGAATAGAGAGATGGTCTTCATCAGCAGTTGATCAGAGCTTCTTAGGTTTATGTGAAACAAAGAATTTAGCTCAAGATAGGAAAGGTAAAAGAAAAATAACAAGTTGATTTAAGTGGAAAATGAAATAACAAGTTAGTGCTAAGTCATAAAGCAGGCATAAAATATGAGCTGTACTACTTACCACATTTGTTCCATTTATTACCAAACATGTCATGTGTTTGTTTACCTATGTGCTTATACAAATATGTATCTTTTTAATTTCAAGGTGGTAAAAAACAAAACAAAACAAATTGGAAACAGAAGAATTGTTAACATTTTATAATAGATATTGGGAAAGAAAATACAAGACCTATTAATCATTGTAGAATAGATACTATAATTTAATAATTTTGCTTCAACTTGATAAACCAGCTTTGTCCTACTGGGTTAGAAGTATTCTGCCGTTTTCAATATTGTTAACAGTGGAAAACAAATGTATGACAAAGTATTTGAGAAAGCACAATATATCTTAAGGTCTTGGATACTATAGATGGGATGAGATATTTTAGAGGAAAATTTATGGTATCTGGTCATGATGGCCAGATGATGAACAAAAGTAGCAAAATAATCTGCTATTATTTCTAAGGGTGCATGAAATTGGCTTCCCTATTGAAAGTGACAATTAAAAGCAGTTAGAGTTTTAGTAAAGACATGATGAGGAAAATAAATGTCCTTCCCCAGGCCAGCGTAAGAGAATGCCACAGACTCCTACCCTAAATGATACGCTTTCTCAGGTGTAAAAATGAAGTATGATATAAACCTTCATGGAAGAGTCTTGGCATTACATGGATATAAAATGTGGCACTGTAAAATGTTAATCCATATTACAGAATTTAGCTCACATCATAGTCACAGTATTGTTCAATAATGTGTCCTAGTATAATGTAATAAGCACAAACAATCATCTATGTCGCATTCTTGGCAAAATGTTTATCATGAGTCTGTTCAGGAGGAAACAACGGACGGATCCAGAATTTGCCAAGATAACTGCAGTAATATGACATGAGCCAAGATTAGCAATATGATTGATTTAAAAAGCTGAGTTCATTAAAACTTAGAGACATAATAACTAAATGCAAATGGGTACACACTGATTAGATTCTAGATTTTTTTAAAGGGCTATGAAAGATATCTTTGAGAGAATGGCAAAATAAGCTTTCAAAAATGGATTTCATTTAGATAATACTATCAAATTGTTAATTTTCTTAGGTCTGGTTATGATAGTGTGGCTGTGTAGGAGAATGCTTTTGTTGTTAAAATTTGTGTTTTGAAGTATTTAGTGATGAAGTGTTAAGAAATTTGAAATTCTGAAGGGTTTACAGCAAAACATGTGAGAGAGGAGAGGGGAGGGAAGACAGAATGAATATGGAAAGGATGAGTGAGGAAACAGAGATAACACATGTGGAAGTGTAGAATTATGCTCATTGGTAAATCTAAGCAAATGTGTATATTGATCATTTAAACTTCCTTTCTATATTCTTCTACATTTGAAGAATTTGCCAAATTAGATGAGATTAGATATTTTAGAGGAAAATTTATCACATCTGGTCATCTGATTTAAAAAATTAAATAAGTAGCAAAATAATCTGTGTAAATGTAATATGAAAGTTTGTGAAATCACTGTTTTCCTAATAAATGAGTGATTGTTTTATTTATAAGTGAATTTCTCAGTTCAATAGTGTTACATATGCCTCTTTTTTTTTTTAAGGGCAAGAATGGGTGGAGTAGAGGAACTTGGAGTTAAATAGCTCAGTGGTGGCTTTAATAATGAAAGTTAATATTTACTATGTACTTATTATGTGCCTATAATAAGGGTTTTTGTATAGATTTGGTACCAGGAATGGCTCTTGAGAAACAGAATTTTAAGATGAGTCTCCTGAATTTGTTCTAGGGGCTATGGAATTGAATCTCAAATGTGACTTGATTTAAAGATGCCAGTGATTCTATTTCCGGTAGAGAAGAGAGCACGGGTAGTCCAGAGAGTGATCTGGCAGTAGAGCTGTGAAAAATATCACCGTCATTTACTCCTAACCAACCACTTACAAGATGCAAATAGCTGAGTAATTGTAAAAATATTTTTGAACATTTTGTCAAACTGATGAAGATAATGAGATTGGATGTGGCTGGTAAAATCGCTGGACAGTGTGGGGAAAGGAAAGGATGAAATCAGGGATTTGACTTCCTAGCTCAAACTACACTAGTGACCTAAAGTCTTCTCCATATCCAGAAGGAGAACCTGTCTCCTCTAGCCAAAGAGCCAAGATTGCTGAAAATCAAGCTGAGAATCTCATCCTGTCACTGGCTGAATATCAATGCAACTACAACTCCCAGCCTTTCAGGGTGTCTACTGTAAAGTGAGGCCATTGACGAGGAAGTAACAGGATCCTGAAAGTTGTAATGAGATGTGTGGCAAGACACTAATGAAGCTGGGAACACTGATCCTCTGATTTCTGCAGTTTCTTTTTGCGAGTGAAAGCAGCCTCTCCACCTCATGTGGAAGTCTGGCTCTATTTCTCTGAGGAGCCCTGGCTGATACAGTTTCAAAACTTTTTATTGAATTCAATGGAATACTTTTTTTTAACTTCTGTAGAAATGATGAAATAGGTTTCCACATGTAACTCAGATGTTAGGTAGGTTTCCTTGATTTGGGGAGATGTGGTTAAAATTGACCAGTGACCCAACTCTGTGCTTTCAGGGTTTACTTCTCTTTATTTCTGTCTCCCTCCTTGCTTCAGTTTTTTTTCTCACAGTATCTTAATTTGGATCTGTGGCAACCCAAAGGCAAAATTCAGTGCATTTGCTTTTTTGTAAGAAATTTTACTGTTACTTAGTAATTAAAGAGTTTACGGTTACAGAGAAATGAAACGGATTTTCTAACACATCTACCATCTTTTGTGCTTTCCTTCTGTTCCTTTCAATGTATTTCTTATTCTGTTCTGCCCCAGCTGGTCCTAGGGACTACACAAATGAAAATCTCCTCCATGAATAAAGGTTGTGTCTTTCTTCTTTAGAAACCTTGGCATGAATATCTTTCCAGGCACCAGAGGAATCACTTTCCAGTCAAAGCGTCTTTTAACAAAAGCAGATGGCGTTGCTGTTGTTCAGCTGCTAAGTCATATCTGGCTCATTGTGACCTCAAGGGCTGCAACGAACCAGGCTTCTCTGTCTTCCACTATCTCACAGAGTTTGCTAAATCGACATATGTCCCTTGAGTCAGTGAGGCTAGCTAAGCATCTCATCCTCTGCCACCCCCATCTTCTTCTGCCTTCAATCTCTCCCAGCATCAGGGTCTTTTCCAAATGAGCCCTTCATAGCATGTGGACAAAGTATTCAAGCTTCAGCATCAGTCCTTCCAAGGAATAGTCAAGGTTGATTTCCTTTAAAATAGACTGGTTTTATCTCCTTTCTGTCCAAGGCGCTCTCAAGGATCTTCTCCAGCACCACACTTTGAAAGCATTAATTCTTCGGCATTCAGCATTCTTTATGATCCAACTCTCTCACTTTATAATCCAACTCTCACATCTGTACATGACTACTGGAAAAATCATAGCTTTGACTAGAAGGACCTTTGTCAGCAAAGTGATGTCCTGTTTTTTAAAGCGCTATATTAGTTTGTTGGGTTTTAGCTGGTGATGGATAGGGAGGCAGCCTGGCGTGGTGCGGCTCATGGGGTCACAGGGAGTCAGACATGACTGAGTGACTGAACTGAACTGATTTAGGTTTGTTAAAGCTTTCCTACCAAGAAATAAGAGTCTTTTAATTTCGTGGCTGCAGCCACCATCTGCAGTGATTTTGGAGCCCAAGAAAAGAAAATCTGTCACTGCCTCCACTTTTTCTCCATCTATGTGCCATGAAGTGATGGGACTGTATGCCATGACTTTAACTTTAACTTTAATGTTGAGTTTTAAGCCACCTTTTTCATTCTCCTCTTTCACCCTCATCAAAAGGCTCTTTAGTTCCTCTCCACTTTCTGCCATTAGCAGGGGTATCATCTGCATTGTTATTGAGTCACCCAGTCATGTCTGACTCTTTGTGACCCCATGGACTGCAGCATGCCAGGCCTCCCTGTCCCTCACCATCTCCTGAATTTTGCCCAAGATCATGTCCATTGTATCAATGATGCCTTCCTGCCATCTCATCCTCTGATACCCTCTTTTCCTTCTGCCCTCAATCTTTCCCAGCATCAGGAACTTTTCCAATGAGTCAGCAGTTTGCATCAGATGACCAAAATACTGGAGTTTCAGCTTCAGCATCAGTCCTTCCAATAAGTATTCAGGCTTGGTTTCCCTTAAGATTGACTGGTTTGATCTCCTTACAGTCCAAGGGACTCTCAGGAGTCTCCTCTAGCACCACAGTTCAAAGGCATCAATTTTTCTGCACTCTACCTTCTTTACAGTCTGGCTCTCACAACCATACATGACCACTGGAAAGACCATAGCCTTGAACATACGGACCTTTGTTGGCAGAGTAATGTCTCTGCTTTCAACACACTGTCTAGGTTTGTCATAGCTTTCCTGCCAAGAAGCAAATGTCTTCTGATTTCATGGCTACAGTCACCAACCACAGGGATTTTAGAGCCCAAGAAAAGGAAATCTGTCACTACTTTCACTTTCCCCTCCTCCATTTGCCATGAAGAAATACAGCCAGATTCCATGATCTTAGTGTTTTTTAATATTTAGTTTTAAGCCGGCTCTTTCACTCTCCTCCTTCACCATCATCAAGAGGCTCTTTACTTGATCTTCAATTTCTACCATTAGAGTGGTATCACCCGCATATCTGAGGCTGTTGATGTTTCTCCTGCCTATCTTGATTCCAGCTTGTTACTCATCCAGCCCAGCATTTCTCATGATGTGCTCAGCATACAAATTAAACAAACAGGGTGACAGCAGACAGCCCTGTTGTACCCCTTTCTCAATCTTGAACCAATCAGTTGTTCCATACAGGGTTCTAACTATTGCTTCTTGACCCACATACAGGTTTCTCAGGAGACAGGTAAGACGGCCTGGTATTCCCATCTCTTTAAGAGCTTTCCACAGTTTATTATGATCCACACAGTCAAAGGCTTTGGCATAGTCAATGAAACAGAAGTAGATGTTTTTCTGAAATTTCCTTGCTTTCTCTATCATCCAGCAAATGTTGGCAATTTGATCCTTTTCTTTTTTTAAACCAAGCTTGGATATCCTGAAGTTCTTGGTTCATATATTGCTGAAGCCTAGCATGCAAGATTTTAAGCATGACCTTACTAGTATGGGATATTGTGCATTTGTCCAATTGTCAGCACAATCTTTGGTACTACCCTTCTTGGGAATTGGGATGAGTATTGACCTCTTCCAGTCCTGTGGCCACTGCTGGGTCTTCCAATTTGCTGACATATTGAATGCAACACCTTGATGGCATCATCCTTTAGGGTTTTGAATAGTTGGAATTCTGTACTGGAATTCTGTTGCATTCACTAGCTTTAGTAACCGAGTGCTTCCTAAGGCCCACTTGACTTTGCTTTCCAGAATATCTGGCTCTGGGTGGCTGACCACACCATTGTAGTAATCTCGTTCATTCATTTAGATCTTTTCAGTACAGTTCTGTGTATTCTTTCCATCTCTTTTTGATCTCTTCAGCATCTACTAGGTCTCTACCATTTCTGTCCTTCATTGTGCCCATCTTTGGGCAAAATATTTTCTAGATGTTTCCAGTTTTCCTGAGGAGCTCTCTAGTCTTTCCCCTTCTGTTGTCTTCTTCTAGTTTTATATACTATTCATTGAAGAAGGCCTTTTTGTCTCTCATCTGTGTATCTGAGGTTATTGATATTTCTCCCAGCTGTCTTGATTCCAGCTTGTGCTTCATGCAGCCTCGCATTTCACATGATGTACTCTGCACAGAAGTTGAATAAACAAGGTGACAATATATAGCCTTGTCATATTCCTTTCCCAAGTGTGAACAAATCAGTTATTCCACGTCTGGTTCTCCTTCTCCCTAAAAAGAATTCTGCTACCAGGGATTAAAGTATCATAATGGTAATGCCAGCTCATAGTTCATTTTTGATG
Source organism: Oreotragus oreotragus (assembly GCA_006410675.1). NCBI lineage: Eukaryota > Metazoa > Chordata > Mammalia > Artiodactyla > Bovidae > Oreotragus > Oreotragus oreotragus. The sequence goes on along the minus strand of SJYX01016706.1, from coordinate 117,602 downwards.
TATTAATATGAACTGTTGTGTTGATAGATAGTCTCAAACTTACCATTCATTCTTTGCTGGGATAAGCTCTTTTCCCCTATTAATCTTTCAGCTTAGAGCAGAACTATTTTCAGTAATCTTAATTGAAGATATTTGATGTTGATTGGCTGGAGCATTTACCCATTTCCATTTAAAGTCATTATTATTATGCGTGTTCCTGTTGCAGGCTCTTAATTGTTTGGGGTTTGTTTTTTGTAGGTCTTTTTTCTTCCCTTCATCTTCTGTTGTCTTTTCCCGTGCTTCCCGCCTATGACATGATTCCCAAATGATACAGAGAAGCTCCTGTATCATTTGCCATAAAACTGGTTTGGTGGTGCTGAATTCTCTTTGCTTTAGCTTGTCTGTAAAACTTTTCATTTCTCTGTTGAATCTGAATGAGAGCCTTGCTCTGTGGGGTATTCTTGCTTGTAGTGTTTTTTTTTCCCTTTCATCACTTGAAATGTATTGCGCCACTCCCTTCTGGCTTGCAGAGTTTCTGCTGAAAACTCAGTGGATAACCTTATGGGACTTTAGCTTGTCTGTAAAACTTTTCATTTCTCTGTTGAATCTGAATGAGAGCCTTGCTCTGTTGGGTATTCTTGCTTGTAGTGTTTTTTTTTTCCCTTTCATCACTTGAAATGTATTGCGCCACTCCCTTCTGGCTTGCAGAGTTTCTGCTGAAAACTCAGTGGATAACCTTATGGGTATTCCATGTGTATTATTTGTTGCTTTTCCCTTGTTGCTTTCATTATTTTTTCTTTGTATTTAATTTTTGTTTGATTAACGTGTGTCTTGGTGTGTTTCTCTTTGGGTTTATCCCGTATGGAACTCTATGTGCTTCCTGGACCTGGGTCACTATTTACTTTTCCATGTTAGGGAAGTTTTTGACTATAATCTCTTCAAATATTTTCTTAGACCCTTTCTCTTTTTCCTCTGAATCCCCTATAGTTTTGAATGTTGGAGTTTAATGTTGTTCCAGAAGCCTCTGAAACTGCCATCATTCCTCTTCATCCTTTCTTCTTTATTCTGTTCTGCAGCAGTGTTTTCCACCAGCATATCTTCCACTCACTTACCCATTCTTTGCCTCAGCTATTCTGCTATTGATTCCTTCTGGTATATTCTTCATTTGTTGCTCATCGTTGTTCATTAGCTCTTATAGGTCCTTGTTAAACATTTCTTTTAACATCTCATCTGACTGGGGCACACTTGCTCGCTATGGGGGAGGGCAGTAAGGTGGCAGGGACTGGGGCAGGAGTGCTTGCTCTGGGAAGAGCCCCTCCTCCAGCCTGCAGAGGCAGGGGCTGGAGCGTGGAGAGAGGTTGTGACTGTGACCTCACCCTTGGAGCATCACTCAACAATGCTGACTCACTGCTATGGCCACCCAGGCTTCTTTGAGGAGCATGCCTCACTCCCATACCCTCAGGCCATCTCTGCACAGCCAGCAGCAGTCCTCTCCCTAGACCCACTCTCCTAACCCCCTGTTCCGGCACCCAGCCCCTGCCAGCGCTGATGGACCCCCACCTCAGGCTTGGGCATGCAGGGCTGTGTCATGCACTGTCTGTGTGAGTCTCACTCTGTCCTGCGGCCACAGACTGTTTGCTGCACTTTCCTCTGATAGCCCCCGAAGCTCCCTTTCTGTCTCAGCTGATCTCCCTGCCAGTGAGGGGGCCTCCCAGCTGCTATAACCTCTTCTCTTTTTCAGTCCCCCAGGAAGGGTGAGATTCCTATCCCATTTCCTCTTTTCTTTTTCTTCCCTTTCTCTCACTTGTATCCAATTATACAAGGATCTTCTCTTGTCCTGGTAGGTGTCTGAGGTTCTCCGCTAGTGTTCAGTAGGTGCTCTGTGGAAAGTGCTCCATTTGTTGATGTATTCTTGATGTACCTGTGGGGAGAGGTGAGCTCCAGGTCCTCATATTCTGCTATCTTGACCCCCAACCAAGTAATTATAGTCTGTATTTCCATTTGCTCTACCGTCCTATTTGTTATTCAGTTTTGCTTTACTTTTTTCTTATGGTTCTTTTACTAATTTTTTACAGTGTATACTTAGTTGTTGTTTTTTTTTTTAAATACTTACTTTTTATTAATGGAGGTGTTTGGGGCTAAACATTTTCTTCTCAGAATAGCTCTTTCTGCATCCTGAGGGTTTTTATATTAAGCACTCTAATTTGTGTTTTGTTTTTACATGACACATAACATTCTCTTTGAACCAAGCTTTAGAGTAGTTATCTTATTTTTCTCCACTTTTTACAATGTGTTTCTTGTTTTATTGAACAATGATAGTAGAAACCCCCCACACTTTGTAGATAACTTAGTCCCTTTTGCCTGAGTTCAGGGATAGTCTACGGATACACTAAATGTATATTTCTATTCCTTTTTCCTTTCTGGAAATAGGCCAGTGGTTGCAATCTGCAAAATGAGGTATTTCTTCAATGGATGTGAAAGTCCTTTTCCATGACAGACTGGGATGTCTCACGAATGGAAGTGGAATGGTGTCTAGGGTTCTGTGATTGCTGTGCAGGTGCAGTAAAGGTAATAGGCTTGTGCTGCAGCAGCTCCCCTGTCTTTGTTCTCCAGGCTCCTTGCATCCTCTTTCCTTCAAGGCCACAGAGACTCAGTGTGCTCATTCAGCAGTTTCTTTTCTTTATCGAGTCAGGACAAACTGGCATAGTGAGGCAAGTCTGATGAATTTTAATCCTTGAAGCTTTCAGAAATTGTTAAAGTACAGTTTTATTTTCGTATTTATTGCCCTGGTGCTAATTTTCTATCTCTTGCCTGGTCCTTGATCATTTGTTTTTACCAAGACCCCAACAAAGCTTCATTTTATGTACACATACACTGTATATCTGCCTATGGCTGCCAAGAACACCTTTACAAATGGAAGCAAATAATATGAGATTGGTTTGAAAGGTAGCAAAGACATTAAATGTATCTGTTTTTCTTTTGTTTCTATTTCATTGATAATTTTTAGGGTCAATATTAAGATCTTTATAATGTTCATACTATTTTTCCTTAGACAAATTTTCTTTTATGTTTTTCTTGTTGTTGTCCAGTCGCTCAGTCTTGTCCAACTCTTTGCAGCCCCATGGACTGCAGGATGCCAGGCTTCCCTGTCCTTCACTATCTCCCAGAATTTGCTCAAACTCATGTCCATTGAGTCAGTGATGCCATCCAAACATCTCATCCTCTGTTGCTCTCTTCTCCTCTTGCCCTCAATTTTTCACAGCATCAGGGTCTCTTCCAGGGTTGGCTCTTTGCATCAGGTGGCCAAATTTTTGGACCTTCAGCTTCAGCATTAGTCCTTCCAATGAATATTCAGGGTTGATTTCCTTTAGGATTGACTGGTTTGATTTCCTTGCAGTCCAAGGGACTCTCAAGAGTCTTCTCCAGCACCACAGTTCAAAACCAGCAATTTTTCAGCACTCAGTCTTCATTATGGTCCAACTTTCACATTTGTACATGCAACTGAAAAAACTGTAGCTTTGACTATATGGACCTTTGTTGGCAAAATGATATCTCTGCTTTTTAATATGCTGTATAGGTTTGTTATACCTTTTCTTCCAAGGATCAAACGTCTTGTAATTTCATGGCTGCAGTCACCACCTGCAGTGATTTTGGAGCCCAAGAAAATGAAGTCTGTCACTGTTTTCATTGTTTCCTCATGTATTGGCCATGAAGAGATGGGACTGAATTCCATGATCTTCATTTTTGAATGTTGAGCTTTAAGTCAGCTTTTTCACTCTCCTCTTTCACCTTCATCAGGAGGCTCTTTGGTTCCTTTTTGCTTTCTGCCATTAGAGTGATGTCATCTGCATATCTCAGATTATTGATATTTCTCCTGGTAATCTTTATTCCAGCTTGAGCTTCATCCAGCCTAGCATTTTGTCTGATGTACTCTTCATATAAGTTAAACAAGCAGGATAACAATATACAGCCTTGTCATACTCCTTTCCCAATTTGGAGCCAGTCCGGTTCTAACTATTGCTTCTTGACCTGCATACAGGTTTCTCAGGAGGCAGGTCAAGTGGTCTGGTAATCCCATCTCTTTAAGAATGTCCTTGTTGTGATCTACATCCTCAAAGGCTTTAGTGTAGTCAATGAAGAAGAAGTAGGTGTCTTTCTGGAATTCCTGTGTTTTTTATATGATACAACAGATGTTGGCAATTTGATTTCTGATTCCTTTGCCTTTTCTAAATCCAGCTTGTACATCTGGAATTTCTTGGTTCACATACTGATGAAGCCTGTTTTGAAGGACTTTGAACATTACCTTCCTAGCATGTGAAATGAGTGCAGATGCACGGTAGTTTGAACATGCTTTGGCATTTCCATTCTTTGGGATTGGGATGAAAACTAACCTTTTTCAGTCCTGTGGCCACTGCTGAGTTTTCCAGATTTCCTGGGCTATTAAGTACAGCACTTTAACAGCATCATCTTTTAGGATTTGAACTAGCTCAGCTGTAATTCCACCTGGGCTTCCCAGGTGGCGCTAGTGGTAAAGAATCCCCCTGCCAATGCAGGAGACAAGAGAGCTGGGTTCATCCCTGGGTTGGAAAGTTCCCCTGGATAAGGGCTTGGCAACCCACTCTAGTATGATTGCCTGGAGAATTCCATGGACAGAGGAGGCTGGTAGGCTACAATTCATAGGGTCTCGATGAGTTTGTACATGACTGATGCGACTTGGCATTTAAGGAATTCCATCACCTCCACTAGCTTTGTTCGTAATGCTTCCTAAGGGCCACCTGACTTCACACTCCAGACTGTCTTGCTCCAAGGGAGTGATCATGACATTGTGTTTTTCCAGGTCATTAAGACTTTTTGTACAGTTCTGTGTATTCATGCCACCTCTTCTTAACATCATCTGCTTCTGTTAGGTCCATACCATTTCTGTCCTTTATTGTGCCTATCTTTGCATGGAATGTTCCCTCATTATCTCTAATTTTCTTGAAGAGATCACTAACGTTTCCCATTCTGTTATTTTCCTCTATTTCTGTGCATCGTTCACTTAATAATGCTTTCTTATCTCTTCTTGCTATGCTTTGGAACTCTGCATTTGGATGGGTATATTTTCCTTTACTCCTTTGCCTTTCACAACTTTTACTGAATTACCTAATACTTTAAATTTTCTCTAGGGCACCTTTGTTTTAAAAAAAATTGTTTTGAGCATTAGTTTACTTCTTTATTTTTCAATAAAAAATAAAAACCTCATTCAATAATTGGCATAATCTGTTACAATGTATTGTTCACTTTTAATACTAGTTTCTTTATAGTAATTTTGTGTTTTAAATTTTAATTTAGATATATTTTAGTATAAACACTGCTAATAATTCCTAGTTTTATAGTCAAATAAAATTTTCACATTTTAGAATTTGTGGGTCCTTTGGGCTAATTAGGGATAAAAATGAAAGTGCTAGTTGCTTAGTCCTGACTCTTTGTGACTCCATGGAGTATAGCCCTCCAGCCTCCTCCGTTTGTGAATTTCTCCAGGTAAGAATACTGGAGTGGGAAGCCTTTCCCTTCTCCAGGGATCTTCCTGACCCAGGGTCTAACCCAGGTCTCCTGCTTTGCAGTCAGATTCTTTACCATCTGCACCACCAGGGAAGCCCAACTAGAGAGAATATTTCCCCCAAATATTGCGTGTCTATTTAAAATGAGGTGATAACCCCTGTAAAAGCTTTGACTCATTGATATTTTCACTGTGTGCGTGCATGAATGTGCCTAGTCACTCAGTTGTATCTGACTCTGCGATCATAGGGACTGTAGCCTGCCAGGCTCCTGTGTCAATGGGATTTTCCAGGCAAGAATATTGGAGTGGGTTGCCACTTCCTCCTCCAGGGGGGCTTCTTGACCCAGGGGTCGAGCCCACATCTCATGTGGCTCCTGTATTGCAGGCAGGCTCTTTAATGGCTGCATCTTCAGGGAAGCCAATTAATGCATGTTAATTTAAACATTAATGTACTTATACAATATTATAAATATCTGTGTGTTTATTTTGGGCTTCCCTGGTGACTCAGATGGTAAAGAATCCACCTGCAACGTGGGAGACCTGGGTTCAATCCCTGGGTTGAGAAGACCCCCTGGAAGAGGGCATGGCAACCCACAGCAGGATTCTTGCCTAGAGGATCCCCATGGACAGAGGAGCCTGGCAGGCTACAGTCCATGCGGTAGCAAAGAGTCAGACACTACTGAGCAATAAGGACACAGCATGTGTTTATCAGTATAATTTTCCCCTATGAATTTATTGCTTTATTTCTTAGCTTTTATTTTGTATACTTTGATATTACATTTTTAATGTACAAGGATTTAATGCCATTTAGTTTGCACTATTGAGTGCCAATTTTAGAATTATAAAATGATCCTATTTATCTTAGCTAATGCTCTTTGCCTTAAATATTTCCTTGTTTGCTGCTAGCATTTCCACGCTCAATTGCTTTCTTTTGTCCATGCCTGATAAACTTTATGCATCCTTTTACTTGAAATCTTTGTATGTCATTTTCTGTAGGCTTTAAAATTTGATTTAGTTTTGTTATTCTTCCTGAAAACATTTCCTTCCTAATAACAAAATAGTTTAAGGCAATTTCCTTTACTGTTTTCACTGTTATATGTAGCCTTAATTCTGTCAGTTTGTTTTATGTTCTCAGTTTTGTTTTTTAATATTTTTTTGTCTTTGCTTCTTGTAATTTGTCATGTAGAATCTATATTTGCTTTTTACTTTCCATAGTGATGTGAAAGGTAATTATCATTTTTAATTCCACTGGTGTGTTTTTATGCTTTTCAAAATAACATTTGACTTATTTTGTAACATAAAATTCAAGACTAACGTCACACTTAAAAAGCTACAAGTCTAACCTTTTGCAAAATTAATTCCTGTTTATAGAATATTCTTTCTTGTTAGCATTGGAGGGGAGGAAGAGATTTTCCTCTGTCCTTTTAAATTCTTTTGATCATCTAAGAATTAAATTTACGTGAGACAGATTAACAGGAGAAACTCAAAAGTTTGATAACAGGTATATATGAGAAAGACTCAGCAAAACTGAGTAACTAAAATGGCTGAAGTTCTCACTTTCAGTACTATCTTCAGTACTAAAGAAACAGACGATATTTGGAAGCAGTGGTTTGGGACTTTAAAGAAGAGGATTCACATGGAGATGGAGGAGCCAGTGTTTAGTATACAAATGTTTACTGGGTCACGCAGAGACTATGGGACTCAGATGACCTCTAGAGTTGACCCCACAACACCAAGCTCATATTCTTCACAGATAATGTCTGATAGCTATATTGTGAGGACAATCTCATTATATAAATTCTTTTAGGCAGTTAAGGAGAAGGACAAGAAAAACTTCTTGAATTTTCTGTTCATTAAAAATATTCAGCCTAAATTAATCTTCGTGAGGCATTTGGGGGTGGCAAATATTACTTCCCTACAGTGTCAGTATTATATCATATGTTATTTACTACATTTATATTCAAATTTATGATTTCCCCTTTGTTGTTGTTCAGTGACTAAGTCATGTCTGACTCTTTGTGACCCCATGGACTGCTGCAGCATGCCAGGCTTCTCTGTCCTCCAGTGTCTCCGAGTTTGCTCAAATTCATGTCCATTGGGTCACTGATGCTATTTAGTGATCTCATCCTCTCTGTCATCCCCTTCTCTTCCTGCCCTCACTCTTTCCCAGCATCAGGGTCTTTTCCAGTGAGTCATCTCTGCATCAGGTGGCCAAAGTGTTGGAGCCTCAGCTTNTTTGCTCAAATTCATGTCCATTGGGTCACTGATGCTATTTAGTGATCTCATCCTCTCTGTCATCCCCTTCTCTTCCTGCCCTCACTCTTTCCCAGCATCAGGGTCTTTTCCAGTGAGTCATCTCTGCATCAGGTGGCCAAAGTGTTGGAGCCTCAGCTTTAGCATCAGCCCTTCCAATATTCAGGGTTGATTTTCTTTAGAATTGACTGGTTTTATCGCCTTGCTGTCCAAGGGACCCTCAAGTCCTCTCCAGCACCACAGTTCAAACCCATTAATTCTTGGGCATTCAGCCTTGTTGACAGTCCAACTCACATCCATACATGACCACTGGAAAAATGATAGCTTTGACTATAAGAAGCTTTGTCTCTGCTTTTTAATACAGGTTTAAATACAGGTGTAGGTATGTCATACTTTACTTCTAAGGAGCAAGCATCTTGTAATAGCTGCAGTCATCATCCTCAATGATTTTGGAGCCCAATAAAATAAAGCCTGTCAATGTTTCCACTTTTTCCCCTTGTATTTACCATGAAGTTTTATGACTGAATGCCATATTAGTTTTTGAATGTTGAGCTTTAAGCCAGCTTTTTCACTCTCCTCTTTCACCTTCATCAAGAGGCTCTTTAGTTCCTCTGCTTTCTGCCATTAGAGTGATATCATCTGCATATCTGAGGTAGAATCTTGATTCTAGCTTCTGATTCATTCAGCCTGGTATTTCATATGACGTACTCTGAATATAAGTTAAGAGTGGGTGNAAGCCAGCTTTTTCACTCTCCTCTTTCACCTTCATCAAGAGGCTCTTTAGTTCCTCTGCTTTCTGCCATTAGAGTGATATCATCTGCATATCTGAGGTAGAATCTTGATTCTAGCTTCTGATTCATTCAGCCTGGTATTTCATATGACGTACTCTGAATATAAGTTAAGAGTGGGTGACAATATAGAGCCTTGATATACTCCTTTCAAATTCTGAACCAGTCTGTTGTTCCATGTCCAGTTCTAACTGTTGCTTCTTGACCTGCATAAGGGTTTCTTAAGAGGCTTTATAATTTATGATGATCTTTCATACAGAGATATAGCTAGGCTGTGTTTTTTATTAATTTTGATTTATGTATTATTAACCTATATTATTTATGTGTATATTGGCTCAACTATGTATTCAGTGTGCTTTTGTTTCTTAGAATTGTACACTAGTAGCACATTTTTGGAAATTTCCCATATTTGAAAGTAGCTTTTAGTGTTACATATGAAAGAATTTTAGTCCTAGATAGAATTTTTTAGAAACCATATTTTTTTTCCAGAAGTCACTAGAAACTTCTCTATTACCGTTTCTCACACACTATGGTAAAAAATTCTTTCATGAGAACACTAAATGACAGAAACCAACACAACATTGTAATTATCCTCCAATTAAAAATAAAATTTAAAAAAGAATACAATGATATCTACCTTTTAAAGAAAATTTTAAGTACACAATACTGCATTGTTAAAGGGACTGTGTTGCATAGCGTATCTGTAGAACTTATTCATTTTGGCAGTAACTTTATATTCATTCTTTACCTCATCCACCGTCTGTGGCACTGTAATTCTACACTCTTGATGCTATGAATTTGGCCTTTTTAGGTGGCTCACATAGGTGAACCCAAGCAATAATTCCTGTTACTGGCTTATTTCATTTAGATTAGGATCCTTCAAGTCTACTATTGTTGTTGTCACAAATGACAATATTTTAATGTATGTATATGCAGCATCTCCTTATCCATTCATCTGTTGATGGACACTTGGATCACTTCCTTATCTTGCTTATTGTGAATGATGCCGCAATGAACACAGGAATGCAGGTATTTCTTGGAGATGCTGATTTCCATTATTTTGTATATATTCAGAGATGGAAATATTCGATAATGTGGTAGTTTTTTTTTTTTTTTGAAAGATCTTCATGATGTTCTCCACAGTTGCTGTGTTATTTTACACTTCTAGCAACAGTGTGCATGAACACAATTTTTTCTATATCCTCTCTGATAGTTACTGTCTTTGTTTTTTTCCCTTTGGGTATTTTTTTTTTCTTTTGGTAATAGTATCCTAACAAGTTTGAAGTTATATCACATTGTTTGGGTTTGCATTTTCCTAATGATTAGTTGAGTGGCTTTTCCTATACCTGTTGGTCATTCATATGTTTTCTTCAGAAAGATGGCTCATCAGTGTTCTTTGCCCATTTTTCAATATGGTTATTTTTTTGCTATTGAGCTGTAGTTTAATCAAAAAATTCAACAAAGTTGAGTTGATAAATTGAAAAGACAATGTGCAGAATGGGAAAAATATTTGCAATCCCTATACCTAATAAGGGATTAATAGCTTCTAGTGTTCTTAACATTTTTCCTTCCTCGATCTCCACAATTGTAGGTATTTACTAGTATCTAATGGGAGTGGGAAATGGAATGTTAAAAGTTATCACTATTTTAAGCTTCTGTACATGAATGTCAATGTCATTATTTTCTCCTATTATTAGCTGCTACTGATTCCTTGTCTCTGTTCTTCTTTGAAGCATTTCCCACTATAGCAACTTTCCTCTAGATAATCCTTTCCTGCTACTGTACTCCCAAATGTAACCCTAATTCAAATATAATTGCTATTCATGGAAAGCAGCATCTCCCTGGCATATTCTAGCCAGAGTGTTCCTTTACTAGATACGTTTTGTGGAGAAGGATACACCATCAATCAGGGCCAGGTTTACAATGTGCTCAGTCATGTATGACTCTTTGTGACCCTGTATGTGCTATCACCAGCCACACTCCTCTGTCCNTTTTTTTTTTTCTTTTGGTAATAGTATCCTAACAAGTTTGAAGTTATATCACATTGTTTGGGTTTGCATTTTCCTAATGATTAGTTGAGTGGCTTTTCCTATACCTGTTGGTCATTCATATGTTTTCTTCAGAAAGATGGCTCATCAGTGTTCTTTGCCCATTTTTCAATATGGTTATTTTTTTGCTATTGAGCTGTAGTTTAATCAAAAAATTCAACAAAGTTGAGTTGATAAATTGAAAAGACAATGTGCAGAATGGGAAAAATATTTGCAATCCCTATATCTAATAAGGGATTAATAGCTTCTAGTGTTCTTAACATTTTTCCTTCCTCGATCTCCACAATTGTAGGTATTTACTAGTATCTAATGGGAGTGGGAAATGGAATGTTAAAAGTTATCACTATTTTAAGCTTCTGTACATGAATGTCAATGTCATTATTTTCTCCTATTATTAGCTGCTACTGATTCCTTGTCTCTGTTCTTCTTTGAAGCATTTCCCACTATAGCAACTTTCCTCTAGATAATCCTTTCCTGCTACTGTACTCCCAAATGTAACCCTAATTCAAATATAATTGCTATTCATGGAAAGCAGCATCTCCCTGGCATATTCTAGCCAGAGTGTTCCTTTACTAGATACGTTTTGTGGAGAAGGATACACCATCAATCAGGGCCAGGTTTACAATGTGCTCAGTCATGTATGACTCTTTGTGACCCTGTATGTGCTATCACCAGCCACACTCCTCTGTCCATGGGATTCTCCAGGCAAGAATCCTGGAGTGGGTTTTTGTTTCCTTCTCCAGGGGATCTTCCTGACCCAGGGATTGAACCCACATCTCCTGTGTTTCCTGCATTGACAGGCAGATTCTTTAACACTGTGCCACCTGGACCAAGTATATGAAACATCTCAAATGCTAGGATGCTTTCTTATTTTAAGTAAACTTATGGGGTAAGGGGGAAATGGCAACCCACTCCCGTGTTCTTGCCTGGAGAATCCCACAGATGGGGGAGCCTGGTGGGCTACTGTCTATGGGGTCGCACAGAGTTGGACACGACTGACGTGACTTAGCAGTAGCAGCATGGGATAAGGAATAGAATATTTCTTAAAAGAATGGATGAGTGACTAGCAGGAGCCAACTTTTACTCAGATATAAGTGTAGAGGAATAAGGGGATATATTGGGAGAGGCATAAGGCTAGAGATGGGGTGTTCGCCTAAGGGCTTGAAGAAGGGAACTTTGTTATTTAAATGCCCAAGATCCTTTCTTAATGACCATTCAGTTCTTAATCCTGGCAGTCAAAAAACAATAAACAGAATCAACAGCATAAGCACTTGTTAACAATGCTGTCAAAGGAAAGCCAAATATAATATACAAACTTACAGGAGATACTAATTGTGTGAGTGTGTTTCTTAATTGCTCATGAATTCCAAGATGCTTGGAGGAATTTAACTTATCCTCTAGTATATGGCTCACATGGTAAAGGGTCTGCCTGCAGTGTGGGAGAGCCGGATTCAATCCCTCTGTTGGGAAGATCCCCTGGAAAACAAAATGGCAAACTACTCGAGTATTTTTGCCTGGAGAATCCCATGGCTGGAGGAACCTCTGAGGCTACAGTCTGTGGGGTAGCAAAGAATCAGACATGACTGAGCAACTTCACTTTCACTCAGTTCAGTTCAGTCATTCAGTCGTGTCCGACTCTTTGCAACCCCATGAATTGCAGCATACCAGGCCTCCGTGTCCATCAACAACTCCCAGAGTTCACTCAAACTCATGTCCATTAAGTCGGTGATGCCATCCAGCCATTTCATCCTCTGTCGTCCCCTTCTCCTCCTGCCCTCAATCCCTCTCAGCATCAGAGTCTTTTCCAATGAGTCAACTCTTTGCATGAGGTGGCCAAAGTACTGGAGTTTCAGCTTTAGCATCATTCCTTCCAAAGAACACGCAGGGCTGATCTCCTTCAGAATGGACTGGTTGGATCTCCTTGCAGTCCAAGGGACTCTCAAGAGTCTTCAACACCACAATTCTAAAGCGGCGCTCAGCTTTCTTCACAGTCCAACTCTCACATCCATACATGACCACTGGAAAAAGCATAGCCTTGACTAGACAGACCTTTGTTGGCAAAGTAATGTCTCTGCTTTCGAATATGCTATCTCGGTTGGTCATAACTTTCCTTCCAAGGAGTAAGCTTTTTTTAATTTCATGGCTGCAGTCACCATCTGCAGTGATTTTGGAGCCCCCAAAAATAAATTCTGA
>SJYX01016706.1:63891-97558 GCA_006410675.1 Oreotragus oreotragus | reverse complement strand
AAAAATAGAAACACTTTAAAACTAAAACATATATTAAAAAATAAAAGTAATAACAGCAGCATCAACAACTAAGCAAAATGAAACAAACCATAAAGAACAATAGTAAGAATATTTACTGGACCACCATTTTCAGTCCCCTTCATGGATCACAATTTTGTCTTGGCAAAGGGGCTTGCACAGTAAATCTATAAACCATACCATGCAGAACCACCAAAGATTCTCAGGTCATAGTGAAGAGTTCTAATAAAAAGTGGTTCCCTGGAAGAGGAAATGGCCACATACTCCAGTATTCTTGCCTGGAGATCACACGAACAATATGAAAAGGCAAAAAGATATGACACCACTAGATGAGCAGGTCGGAAGGTGTCTAATATGCTACTGGAGTAAAAGTGGAGGAGAGTTACTAATAAATCCAGAAAGAATGAAGAGACTGGACCAAGGCAGAAATGACATTCAATGTATGTGCCTGGTGAAGAAAGTAAAGTCTGATGCTGTAAAGAACAATATTGCATAGGCACCTGGAATGTTAGGTCCATGAATCAAGGTAAATTATACATGGTTGAGCAGGAGATGAAAAGAGTGGACATCTATATCTTAGAAATTAGTGAACTGAAATGGATGCAGATGGGTGCATTTAATTCAAATGACCCTTAAAACTAAACTACTGTGGGCAAGAATCCTTTAGAAGAAATGGAGTAGCATGCATAGTCAAGAAGAGTCTGAAATGCAGTATTTGGGTGCAATCTCAAAAATGACAGAAAGATTGTGGTTCATTTCCAAGGCAAACAATTCAACATCACAGTAATCTAGTCTATGCCCCAACCACTGATGCCAAAGAATCTGAAGTTGACCACTTCTATGAAGACCTACAAGACCTTTTAGAACTCACAAACACACACACAAAAAAAAGTTTTCATCATAGTGGATTTGGAATGCAAAAGGAGGAAGTCAAGAGATACCCAGAATAACAAGCAAGTTTGGCCTTGGAGTACAAAAAAATAAAAGCAGGGCAAAGGCAGAGTTTTGCCAAGAGAATATGCTGGTCATAGCAAATATACTTTCCCAAAACCCAAGAGATGACTCTACACATGGATGTCACCAAATGATCAATACCGAAATCAGATTGATGATGTTCTTTGCAGCAGATGGTGGAGAAGCAGCTCTATGCAGTCAGCAAAAATGAGACCTGAAGTTGACTGTGGCTCAAATCATGAGCTCCTTATTGCAAAATTCAGTTTTAAGTTGAAGGAAGTAGAAGTCACTATGCCATTCAGGTATGACCTAAATCAAATCCCTTTGATTATACATGGGAGGTAATGAATAGATTAAAGGGATTAGATATGGTAAAACAAATGCCTGAAGAACAATAGATGGAGGTTCATAATATTGTACAGGAGGCAATGACTGAAACCATCCTAAAGATTAAGAAATGCTAAAAGGAGAAGTGTTTGTCTGACGAGGCTTTACAAATAGCTGAGTAGAGAAGTGAAAAGCAAAGGAGAAAGGGAAAGATATATCCAACTGGATGCAGAGTTCCAAAGAATAGCAGAGTGATAAGAAGGCCTCCTTCAATGGTCAGTGAAAATAAGTAGAGGAAAACAATAGAATGGGAAAATCTAGAGATCTCTTCAGGAAAGTTGGAGATACCAAGGGAAAATTTCATGTAAGGATAGGCACAACAAAGGACAGAAATGGTAAGAAGCAACAAGAGATTAAGAAGAGGTAGTAAGAATAACTAGAGGTGGCAAAGAGATATACAGAACTATACAAAAAAGATCTTTATGAGCCAGACCTTGATAGTGTGGTCACTTGCCTAGAGCCAGGTATCCTGAAGTATAGTCAAGTGGCCTTTAGGAAGCATTATTATAAACAAAGCTAGCATTATTATGAACAAAGCTAGTGGAGGTAATAGAATTCCAGCTGGGCTATTTAAAATCCAAAAAATGATACTGTTAAAGTGCTACCCTGAATATTTCAGAAACTTTGGAAAATTCATCAGTGACCACAGGCTTGGAAAAGGTCAGTTTTCATTCAAATCCCAAAGAAGGGAATGTTCAAACTACCATACAATTGTGCTCATTTCATATGCCAGCAAGGATATGCTCAAAATACTTCAAGCTAGGCTTCAGCAGTACGTGAACCTAGAACTTCCAGCTGTACAGTCTGGGTTTAGAAAAGGCAGGGGAACCAGCAATCAGATTGCCAACATTTGCTGGATCATAGACTGGTTCCAAATCAGGCAAGGAGTACGTCAAGGCTGTATATTGTTACCCTGCTTATTTAACTTATATGCAGAATACATCATGAGAAATGCTGGAATGGATGAAGCACAAGTTGGCCTCAAGATTGCCAGAAGAAATATCAATAATCTCAGATATGTAAATAATACCACCCTTAGGAAATAGCAACCCACTCCAGTATTCTTGCTTGGAAAATCCCATGGACGGAGGAGCCTGGTAGGCTACAGTCCATGAGGTCACAGAATCGGACACGACTGATCAACTTCACTTTCTTTCTACAGCAGAAAGTGAAGAGGAACTAAAGAGCCTCTTGATGAAAGTGAAAGAAGACAGCACAACAGTTGGCTTGAAACTCAACATTAAATAAAACTAAGACCGTGGCATATACTCCCACCACTGCATGGCAGACAGAAGGAGAAAAAGTAGAAACAGTGACAGGTTTTATTTTCTTGGGCTCCCAGATCACTGCAGACGGTGACTACAGCCATGAAATTAAAAGATGCTTGCTCCTTGGAAGGAAAGTGATTTCAAATCTATATAAAAATCATTTTTCTGACAAAGGTCTATATAGTCAGGGTATGGCTTTTCCACTAGTCATGTAAGGATTTGAGAGTTGGACCATAAAGAAACTGAGCGCCAAAGAATTAATGTTTTCAAATTGTGGTGCTGCAGAAGATGCTTCAGTTTCTTGGCTGGCAAGGAGAACAAACAACTCAATCCTAAAGGAAATATACCTTGAATATTCATTGGAAAGACTGATGCTTAAGCTGCAATACTTTGGCCACCTCATGCGAATTGCTTACTCCCTGGGGAAGACCCTGATGCTGGGGAAAAATGAAGAAAAAAGGAGTGGCAGAGAATGAGATGGTTAGATAGCGTCACCAAGTCAATGGACATGAATTTGAGTAAACTTGGGTAGATAGTAAAGGACTGTTGAGGTATGCTGCGGTCCATAGGGTCAAAAAAAGTCTGACATAACTCAGTGACTGAACAAAAACATTCTCTCAGTGTCCCACAGTGAGCCACAGCCAAACCCGCCTCTCCAGGAGGCCCTCCAATACCTTTAGATAGGTCACATGACCTACTGTGGGACCAGCTCAAGAGTTTGGCCAATCTCCCACATGGACTTGTCTCCAAAGTCCACTGTTGGTAAAACTAAACTTGTCTCAGTTGTGGTAAGCCTCAACTCCACAGCAGCTGGATTTACTATGCTAGTTCCAAGTATTTAATCTGTGGCTTATGCAGCTGCAGGAAGAGATTTCTGTTCTTCTTCCTTCGTCCCACCACCCCTGGGCCTTGGCTTCAGTTTGGACTCTGTTTCTGCATGTGCACCCCGCCTCAGGTGTCAGTTGCCAGCCAGGTGAAAGGGAGTGAAAGCAGTGGCTGCCTGGGGCACACTTACCTACTCAGACTGGGTAGGGGTATGGCAGGCCCAGCTTGGGTGTGGCTGAAATGGCTATAGCTGCAGAGACCAGCAGGCACTTGCCACAGACTGGGACAAGCTCATTCTGGTGCGAGTCCCTCCCAGTGCCCTCAGAGGTAGGAGCTGGTGTGTGTGTGTGTGTGGGGGGTGAAGGCGGCCTCACCTTTGCACACCACTCAATACTTGCCCCTCATTTGCCAGGTGAACTGCACTTCTCTGGGGCGCTCCTGGCCATGGAGCCCCTCACCCCATCCCCACTGCTGTAATCTGCACACAGCAGCCTTTCCCTGGGTCTGCTTAACCCCATGCCTTAGCGCTCAGCCCCTGCCAGCCCTGGCGAGTTCCTGTCTCAGGCAGGGATGCTCAGGCCTGATTCTCGAGGAGGCTTTGAGATGGATGCCACTCAGGACCTCAGAGTTGATGCAGGCAGATGAGGCCTGAGCTTGAGGAGTGGGGCAGGCCTGATGAGTGCCCTTTCCAGGGCCTGACGAAGCTGAAGCTGGTTGGTGGGGAAGGGGTTTACAGTGGTTGTCCCCACCCTTTGCATGCCACTCAGCGATGATGTCTTCCTGCTATGGTGTCCTGGGCTTTTCCCACAAACCTTCCTGGTTGTGGAGCTCCTTACTCTTCAGGCTGTCTTTCAGCAGCCAGCAGGTGTCCCCTCCCTAGGTCCATGCTCCAAACCCCACCTTCCAGCACCCAGCCTCCACAGCAGGAGGCATAAGACTCAGGCTGGGGCAGCACAGAACTGCGATGCAGACCACGTGCACGTTTCTTGCTTTGTCCTGCCTTGCAGAGGCCGTCCACTGTGTTCCCCTTTGGTCCCCTGAAAGCCTCTTACTGTGCCAGCAGACATCCCCACTATAAGGTTTTTTAATTCTTAGTTTTTTTT
This sequence comes from Oreotragus oreotragus, assembly GCA_006410675.1. Taxonomy (NCBI): domain Eukaryota; kingdom Metazoa; phylum Chordata; class Mammalia; order Artiodactyla; family Bovidae; genus Oreotragus; species Oreotragus oreotragus. The sequence continues at coordinate 93,003 of SJYX01016706.1, read as the reverse complement.
TTTTCTGATGTTAGGAATTCCTCCTCCCCTTCAGCTTTTCACCCGAATTGCTGGTTTCTTTTTTTTATTTCTCTTTTCTTTTTATCTTTCCTTCATCCAGGTGGTTGCAAGGGGATCTTTCTTACCCTTTCAGCTATCCAAAGCCTTCCACTAGTGTTCAGCAGGTGATCTGTGAGAATCGTTCCATCTGTAGATGTATTCCTGATGTACTTGTGAGGAGAGACCATTTTGGTAACTCTTCTATTCTGCCATATTGACTCCTCCCCCTGAAATCTAATTTCTTGATCTGAACTGCTTTTAATACTAAATCTCACATTTGAAAAAAAGGATTTTTTTGGTCCCCCCAAACATTCACTAATTTTCATTTTGGCTACTAAAATAAAACTCACTGATGGCTAATGGTGTTTGGACATTAATTTTTGGTCCTCATGCTTGAAAAAGATAATGCTTTCTAAACATCCAAGAAAATTTATTTCATTTATAAATTTCCACTTTGTTTTTAGGAACAAGTAAAAGGAAACTCGGGGAAGGCAATGGCACCCCACCCCAGTACTCTTGCCTGGAAAATCCCATGGATGGAGGAGCCTGGTGGGCTGCAGTCCATGGGGTCGCTAACAGTCAGACAGACTGAGCGACTTCACTTTCACTTTTCTCTCATGCATTGGAGAAGGAAATGGCAACCCACTTCAGTATTCTTGCCTGGAGAATCCCAGGGATGGGGGAGCCTGGTGGGCTGCCGTCTATGGGGTCACACAGAGTCGGACACGACTGAAGTGACTTAGCAGCAGCAGCAGCAAAAGGAAACAATTCTTTGCAGAATTTGAGAATCTGAGAATTTGAAAGATCTTATTTTTTTTTAGGTATCTTTTACATTCACTGAGGAGAAGGCAATGGCAACCCACTCCAGTACTCTTGCCTGGCAAATCTCATGGACAGAGGAGCCTGGTAGGGTGCAGTCCATGGGGTCGCTAAGGACTGAGTGACTTCACTTTTGCTTTTCACTTTCATGCATTGGAGAAGGAAATGGCAACCCACTCCAGTATTCTTGCCTGGAGAATCCCAGGGATGGCGGAGCCTGGTGGGCTGCCGTCTGTGGGGCTGCACAGAGTCAGATACGACTGAAGCGACTTAGTAGCAGTAGCAGCAGCACATTCACTGATAGCTCAGATCCTAAATATATTCTTTAATCAGATTTGATGAATGATGGGAAGACACATCAATTTCATTTTGATGAATAATATGAAGACACATAACACTTCACATGCCTCTTTCCAGACAGTCCTCCTCCTAGAAAGACTAGTAATTTGATTTCTTTCCCCATAAACCAATTTTGCCTATTCTTCTATTTGATATTAATGGGAAAATATAGCATGCATATTTTTTTGTTCTCTTTTGCTCAGTATAATATTCTGAAGTTTCATTCACATTTTGTCATTAATCAGAAGTATGTTCCCTTTCGTAAATTCTTATACATCACTTCTTCATTCTCATTCTTGTAGACATTTGGGATCTTTGGAAACAGTGTCAGACTTTATTTTGGGGGCTCCAAAATCACTGCAGATGGTGACTGCAGCCATGAAATTAAAAGACGCTTACTCCTTGGAGGAAAAGTTATGACCAACCTAGATAGCATGTTGAAAAGCAGAGACATTACTTTGCCAGCAAAGGTCCATCTAGTCAAGGCTGTGGTCTTTCCAGTGGTCAGGTATGGATGTGAGAGTTGGACTGTAAAGAAAGCTGAGCGCCGAAGAACTGATGCTTTTGAACTGTGATGTTGAAGAAGACTCTTGAGTGTCCCTTGGACTGCAAGGAGATCCAACCAGTCCATTCTGAAGGAGATCAGCCCTGGGATTTCTTTGGAAGTAATGATCCTAAAGCTGAAACTCCAGTACTTTGGCTACCTGATGTGAAGAGCTGACTCATTGGAAAAGACTCTGATGCTGGGAGGGACTGGGGGCAGGAGGAGAAGGGGACGACAGAGGATGAGATGGCTGGATGGCATCACTGACTCAATGGCCATGAGTCTGAGTGAACTCCGGGATGGACAGGGAGGCCTGGTGTGTTGTGATTCATGGGGTTGCAAAGAGTCAGACATGACTGGGAGACTGAACTGAACTGAACTGAAGTTTAGAGCTAGTATGCACAACATTTTGTGAACTTTTTTGTATGTGTGTGTTTTTTTTTTGTGTGTGTGAATATGTTTTTCTCTTTCTTTGATTATGTACATAGAAACAGGATTTCTAGGTAATAAGGCATATATGTATTCAACTTTTTAAGAAAATAAATAAAATCTCTGAATTGTTTGTACCTTTTGTGTTAGCATAGAAAAGAGCCCGTTCAGTTCTAGAACCTAACCCTGAGAACTTGTGAATAAGTAACCTTATATGGCAAATATAACTTTGTCAATGTGATTAGGTTAAATATATTGAAATGAAGTTTCTCAGTGTTATCATTTCTCAGTGTTGTTATTTCTCAGTGTTATCTTAGTGGTTCAAACATAGTCATATAAAACCTTGAAGACGAAAGAGGAAGGCAGAGAGTGAGTCAGAAATGTGGCATTGGAAATAGAGGCAGGAAAGATTAAAAGTATGAGAGGAACTTGATCTACTTTTGCTGGATTTGAGATGAAGAGGTTGACAAGGCAAAAACTACAAGCTGCTTCAAGAAGCTGAGAATAGCTCTCAGTTCACAGTCAGCAAGGAAATGGTGACCTCAGTCATAAAACACAAGAAACTGAGTTCTTCCAACAATCTAAATAAGAAGTGAAATAGATCCTCACTTAGGTCCCCCTGAAAGTAACAGAGCCCTGCTAATCATATCAGACTTCTGACCTACAAAAATGTGAGATAATAAATTTGTGTTATTTTAAGCCCAAAATGTATAGTAATTTGATACAGAAAAAAATAGAAAAATATTAGACCATTTTCAAAATCCCACCAGTTATGTATAAGAAGTCCAGGGAGCCTGGTGGGCTGCCATCTATGGGGTCACACAGAGTCAGACACGACTGAAGTGACTTAGCAGTAGCAGTTACTACAGAGTTGATCCAACATTTGGTAGTGTTTATTTCTTTTAACTATTCTAATGAATTTATACTGGCATCTCATTTGACTTTAATTTGCATTTTCCTTATGTCTAATAATTTTGATAATACTTTCATGTGCTTATTTGGCATTTGTCTTTTTTTAAATATATATTTATTTTAATTGGAGGCTAATTACTTTACAATATTGTATTGGGTTTGCCATACATCAACATGAATCCACCATGGGTGTACACGTGTTTCCCATCTTGAACCACCCTCCCACCTCCCTCCCCCTACCATCCCTCTGGGTCATCCCAGTGCACCAGCCCCAAGCATCCTGTATCCTGCATCGAACCTGGACTGGCAATTCGTTTCATATATGACATTATACATGTTTCAATGCCATTTGTCTTTTTTGTGAGATGTGCTCAAAGTTTTGCTTGTCTTTATTGCATGATTTTTTTTTTTAAATTGAGGTATAGTTCTGTAAGGGCTTCCGTGGTAGCTCAGTGGCAAAGAATCTGCCTGCCAGTGCAAAAGACGCAGGTTGGATCTCTGGGTTAGGAAGATCCTTTGGAGAAGGAAATGGCGACTCACTCCCCTATTCTTGCCTGGGAAATCCCATGGACAAGGGAGCCAGGTGGGCTAAAGTCCATGAGATCTCAAAGAGTTAGACAATACTTAGCAACTAAACAATAGCAACAAAGTTTTGTAAATTCTGTGGATTCACGCTCTTTATCAGATATGCTTTCCAAAAGTTTTTCCCAGTCTGTGAGTTACCTTTCATTTCTACAACAGAATCTTTAGAAGAGTAGTGGCACTTTAAAACAAATCTGNATCTGTCTCTTATACACATCTAGATGTGTATAAGAGACAGACCATCCCTCTGGGTCATCCCAGTGCACCAGCCCCAAGCATCCTGTATCCTGCATCGAACCTGGACTGGCAATTCGTTTCATATATGACATTATACATGTTTCAATGCCATTTGTCTTTTTTGTGAGATGTGCTCAAAGTTTTGCTTGTCTTTATTGCATGATTTTTTTTTTTTAATTGAGGTATAGTTCTGTAAGGGCTTCCGTGGTAGCTCAGTGGCAAAGAATCTGCCTGCCAGTGCAAAAGACGCAGGTTGGATCTCTGGGTTAGGAAGATCCTTTGGAGAAGGAAATGGCGACTCACTCCCCTATTCTTGCCTGGGAAATCCCATGGACAAGGGAGCCAGGTGGGCTAAAGTCCATGAGATCTCAAAGAGTTAGACAATACTTAGCAACTAAACAATAGCAACAAAGTTTTGTAAATTCTGTGGATTCACGCTCTTTATCAGATATGCTTTCCAAAAGTTTTTCCCAGTCTGTGAGTTACCTTTCATTTCTACAACAGAATCTTTAGAAGAGTAGTGGCACTTTAAAACAAATCTGAATTTAAAGGGAAAACACTGGAAATCTGCAAAGAACTCAAAATCAAGAAGAAAAATGGCTTTTTCTTTATACAGTGAGGATAAGAAGTGAGGGAGGGGAAATGAGACAAAGGAGAGAAAATGATCAGCAGTGCCTGATGGGGAATGTGTCTTTGCTGTGATCAGCCAATCCTTGGGATAAGCTCTTAATAATAAGGCGCTACATTCTCTTTTTAATATTTTCTCAGACTTGGGACAATCAGAGTTCAGGGAAACAAAAAGAAGAAAAAAGTCTAAGTGAAGTTTGGTTTTGAAAAGAAAAGCATAAAAACTGGCCATTTGTGAACATTCGGCCAGGATAAGCTTCCATAAGGCTCTTATCCTTATCTGTCAGAGGGCAGACAGAATGAAAACCACAGTCACAGAAAACTAAGCGAACTGATCAGATGGACACAGCCTCGTCTAACTCAGTGAAACTATGAACCATGCTTTGTAGGGCCACCCTAGATGGATGGGTCATGGTGGAGAGGTCTGACAGAATGTGGTCCACTGGAGAAGGGAATGGCAAACCACTTCAGCATTCTTGCCTTGAGAACCCCGTGAACAGTATGAAAAAGCAAAAAGATATGACACTGAAAGATAAACTCCCAGGTTGGTAGGTGCCCAATATGCTACTGGAGATCAGTGGAGAAATAACTCCAGAAAGAATGAAGAGATGGAGCCAGGGTGAAAACAACACCCAGTTGTGGATGTGACTGGTGATGGAAGTAAAGTCCAATGCTGTAAAAAGCAATATTGCATAGGAACCTGGAGTTTAGGTCCATAATTGGAAGTGGTCAAAAAGGAGATGGCAAGAGTGAACGTCAACATTTTAGGAATCAGTGAACTAAAATGGACAGGAATGGGTGATTTTAATTTAGATGACCATTATATCTACTACTCTGGGCAAGAATCCCTTAGAAGAAATGGAGTAGCTCTCACAGTCAACAAAAGAGTACACAATGAAATACTTCGGTGCAATCTCAAAAAAGACAGAATGATCTCTGTTCATTTCCAAGGCAAACCATTCAATATCACAGTAATCCAAGTCTATGCACCAACCAGTAGTGATGAAGAAGCTGAAGTTGAATGGTTCTATAAAGAACTATAAGATCTTCTAGAACAGCCACAAAAGATGTCCTTTTCATTCTAGGGGACAAGAATTCAAAAGTAGGAAATGAAGAGCTACCTGGAGTAACAGCCAAATTTGGCCTTAGAGTACAAAATGAAGCAGGGCAGAGGCTAAAAGAATTTTGTCAAGAGAACACACTGGTCATAGCAAATAGCCTCTTCCAACAAGACAAGAGACAACTCTACACGTGGACATCACCAGATGGTCAACACTGAAATCAGATTGATTATACTATTTGCAGCCAGAGGTGGAAAAGCTCTATACAGTCAGCAAAAACAAGACCAGGAGCTGACTGTGGCTCAGATCATGAACTCCTTATTATAAAATTCAAACTTAAATTGAAGAAAGTAGGGAAAACCACTAGACCATTCAGGTAGGACCTAAATCAAATCTCTTACAATTATATAGTGAGTGACAAAGAGATTAAAGGGATTAGATCTGATAGAGTGCCTGAAGAACTATGGATAGAGGTTCATGATATTGTACAGGAGGCAGAGATCAAGACCATCTCCAAGAAAAAAAAACTTAAATTGAAGAAAGTAGGGAAAACCACTAGACCATTCAGGTAGGACCTAAATCAAATCTCTTACAATTATATAGTGAGTGACAAAGAGATTAAAGGGATTAGATCTGATAGAGTGTCTGAAGAACTATGGATGGAGGTTCATGATATTGTACAGGAGGCAGAGATCAAGACCATCTCCAAGAAAAAGGAATGCAAAAAGGCAAAATGGTTGTCTGAGGAGGCCTTACAAATAGTTGAGAAAAAAAAAAAAAAAAAAAGGGACGCTAAAGGCAAAGGAGAAAAGGAAAGATATACCCTTTTGAATGCAGAGTTCCAAAGAACAGCAAGGAGATATAAGCAAGCCTTCCTCAGTGATCAATGCAAAGAAATAGAGGAAAAAATAGAATGGGAAAGACTAGAGAGCTCTTCAAGAAAATTAGAGATACTGAGGGAACATTTCATGCAAAGATTGTCACAGTAAAGGACGGAAACAGTAAGGACCTAACAGAAGCAGAAGCTATTAAGAAGAGGTGGCAAGAATACACAGAAAACTATACATAAAAGGTCTTAGAGACTGAGATAACCATGATGGTGTGATCACTCACCTAGAGCCAGACATCCTAGAATGTCAAGTCAAGTGGGCCTGCAGAAGCATCACTATGAACAAAGCTAGTGGAGGTGATGGAATTCCAGTGGAGCTATTTCAAATCCTAAAAGATGATGCTGTGAAAGTGCTACACTCAATATGCCAGCAAATCTGGAAAACTCAGCAGTGGCCACGGGACTGGAAATGGTCAGTTTTCATTCCAGTCCCAAAGAAGGGCAATGCCAAAGAATGCTCAAACTACCGCATAATTGCACTCATCTCACACACTAGCAAAGTAATGATCAAAATTCTCCAAACCATACTTCAACAGTACTTGGACCGTGAACTTCCACATGTTCAAGCTGGATTTCAAAAAGGCAGAGAAACCAGAGATCAAATTGCCAACATCCACTGGATTATAGAAAAAGCAAGAGAATTCCAGAAAAAACATCTATTTCTGCTTTACAACTATGCCAAAGCCTTTGACTGTGTGGATCATAATAAACTGTGAAAAATTCCAAAAGAGATGGAAAAACCAGACTACCTGACCTGTCTCCTAAGAAATCTGTATGCAGGTCAAGAAGCAACAGTTAGAACAGGACATGGAATAACAGACTGGTTCCAAATCAGGAAAGAAGTGTGTCAAGGCTGTATACTGTCACCCTGCTTATTTACCTTATACGCAGAGTACATCATGAGAAATGCTGGACTGGATGAAGCACAAGCTGGAATCAAGATTGCTGGGAAAAATATAAATAATCTCAGATACGCAGATGACACCACCCTGATGGCAGAAAGCGAAGAGGAACTAAAGAGCCTCTTGATGAAGAGAGTGAAAGAGAGTGAAAACCCTGGTTTAAAACTCAACATTCAAAAAATGAAGGTCATGATATCCAGTCCCATCACTTCATGGCAAGTACATGAGGAAACAATGGAAACAGTGACAGACTTTATTTTGAGGGGCTCTAAAATCACTGTACATGGTGACTGCAGCTATGAAATTAAAATATAGTTGCTCCTTGGAAGAAAAGTCATGACCAACCTCGACATTGTATTAAAAATACAGATATTACTTTGCCACCAAAGGTCCATCTAGTCAAAGCTATGGTTTTTCCAGTAGTCTTCTATGTACATGAGAGTTGGACCATAAAGAAAGCTGAGCACTGAAGAAATGATGCTTTTGAATTGTGGTGTCAGATAAGATTCTTGAGAGTCGCTTGGGCTGTAAGGAGATTAAAGCAGTCAATCCTCAAGGAAATCAGTCCTGAATATTCATTGGAAGAGCTGATGCTGTAGCTGATGTTCCAATACTTTGGTCATCTGATGTGAAAAGATGACTCATTGGAAGACTCTGCTGCTAGGAAGGATTGAGGGCAGGAGAAGAAGAGGACAACAGAAGATGAGATGGTTGGATGGCATCACTGACTCAATGGACATGAATTTTAGCAAGTTCTGGGAGTTGGTGATGGACAGGGAAGCACTGCATGCTGCGGTCCATGTGGTCACAAAAATTTGGACATGACTGAACTGAAGATGTATGAGTTCCAATTTATTTTCCTTCTTCAGTAATGTATCTTCTATTTTCTCTAAGAAATATTTGTGTATCCTAACATAGTGATAGACTGTACTAAAATTTCTTCTACTGACATTGATTTTTCACACTTATATCTATGATCTGTCTTAGAATGATGACATGAACAGTTATTACCAGTCAACTTTCCTTTAGTCCACATAAATAGCCAGCTTTTGTGCCACCAGTAGTTCAAAGTTCTGTTTTTTGCATTACTTTGGGAAACTTGTCAAAAATACCAACCATATTTGTGCTGATAAATTATAGACTCTTTATTATGTTTTACAGATTTTCCCCCATGCTTTTACCAATATTACAAAATATTGCCATAGATTTAAAATAAATCTTGATGTAAGTAGTTAGTGTAACTCAATGTTATGCTAGAGTTTGAAGAAATGATGTTTCTTTCTTTTTAAATATATTTTAGCTAGTCTAAGTTCTTTGCCTCTCCAAATGAATTTTCCAGTGAGCTTGTAAATGTCTACGTTACTTGCTAATATCTTTATTGAGATTGTACCAAATTTATAGATGAATTTGAGGAAATTTGACCTTTCATCACACTGAGTGTTCTAATCATTGGTCTGTTCTATAACTTACAATATTTTTAGATCTTGTTTTGATCTTGTCCACAATTGAGGAAGAAATTTAACTTTTAAGGTCCATCTAGTCAAGGCTATGGTTTTTCCTGTGGTCATGTATGAATGTGAGACTTGGACTGTGAAGAAGGCTGAGCGCTGAAGAATTGATGCTTTTGAACTGTGGTGTTGGAGAAGACTCTTGAGAGTCCCTTGGACTGCAAGGAGATCCAACCAGTGCATTCTGAAGAAGATCCACCCTGGGATTTCTTTGGAAGGAATGATGCTAAAGCTGAAACTCCAGTACTTTGGCCACCTCATGCGAAGGGTTGACTCATTGGAAAAGACTCTGATGCTGGGAGGGATTGGGGGCAGGAGGAGGAGGGAACGACCGAGGATGAGATGGCTGGATAGCATCACTGACTCGATGGACGTGAGTCTGAGTGAACTTGGACAGGGAGGCCTGGCGTGCTGCGATTCATGGGGTTGCAAAGAGTCAGACATGACTGAGCAACTGAACTGAACTGATGATATCAACTTTAGGTTTTTCCATTATTTATCAGATTGAGAAAGTGTCTTTCCATTAAGGTTTACTGGAAGTTTTAAACCAAGAATGTGCGGTGTTTCTTGCCAAATGCTTTCTCTGCAAATTGTAAAAGTGTGTGTGTTTTCCCCTTATATCTCTTAATGTGGTAAGTAAGATGGATTTTATTTCTTATATAAGGCAACCTTGAATTCCTGGAGTAAAACCCACTTGATCAGTGATTGTTCTTTTTATTCACTCTTGGATTTGATTTGATAATATTATACATCATGAAAAATATTAGGTTTTATAATTTTCTTCTATTGTATTATAATTTTATTTGCTTTCGGCATCAGGATAAGTGACTCAATAAAACGAGTTGAGGTATATTCTTTTCTCAGCTAGCATTGTATTCTCCTTACATACTTGATGGAATTAATCAGCAAAGTCATTTGGGCGTGGAGTTATCTTTGTGAAAACTTGTTACACTAACAGTTCATTTTATTTCGTGGCTGTTTCTATTGACTACTCTATTTCTTGATGGTAACTCTATTTCTATTTTGTGGCTGTTTCTATTGACTACTCTATTTCTTGATGATAGAGCATGTCTAACTCTTTGTGTGTAGTTTTTTTTTTTTTGGGGGGGGGTTGTTTGGTTAATAACAGCGGCTGTGAGTAGGAGACTGTGGCAGCTAATATGTAAGTCCTGAAATGTGCGTGCTTCTTCCCCTTTTCTTTTGTGAGCCCATGGGGAATGGGAGTTTAGTCCATTTATTTTACACTTAACCTGGGTTCCATCTTTGTTGTTCTGGTTACCTTCAGTGCTTCAAATTGCTCCTGTGATAGATTACTTAGTATAAGGCCTGCGGTACTGAAGAGTTTCTTACAGTCCCACTTTGTCTTAAAAAATCAAGAGGCTCTCCCTATCTGTAAAGGATCTCTTGGTGCTGACACCCTTTTTCCCCCCTGGGAGTCATCTCTTGCCTGGTACTTGATTATGAAGTCTTAAGTATCAGAGATTTAGAGAGGGTTTTTTCTTAATGTCCTGTTCTTGTCTTTTATTGAGTTGGATTCTATGTGCCTTTACCTCAGGGGTCAGGATCTTTCAAAGTCCCTCCCTGTGCTCCAGTAGCAGATGATCCCTGTACTCAGGTGGAGCATTCAGGGAGTGGGTGGTTGTTCCGCTCCTTTTCCAAAAGCACGCTCCCTCTGACTGCCCGTCCGTGTAGGGTCCAGATGCGGAATACTTTTCTTGTGTTTCCCCAGATGGAGATGGTCAGTAGTTTGTACATATGCAGTGCCCTACAAGTTTCTGTTGATCTTCCTGCTTCACCCTCAAAGTTTGGAAGCACTGCCATGCTTGTAGCAAAGATGGGGTCTCTCGTGTCTAATATGACACTTTTTCTTATGCCAGGTTGTAATAGATTTTTAATGTGTTTGGGAATCCAAAGAATTCCAAACTGTCACACCAGCCATACTTGTTCTTTAGTGATTTGCTCTGGTTTTGGCTGCTTTTTTTCTTATCCACTTTTATGTTAGCTACCACTGTTCTGTAAAAGAGGGATCAGTTCCTGTGTACCACTCTCCATTGGAGGGCCTCAAAATTCTGGATGCGTCTCACTACCTTTCCACCTCAGGCTTCTGATGGACTCTAAAAGATACCATTTTGTAAGCTGTTTGCCATTTTCTTATTAAAAATCGAGATATGTACTCCTGAGACTTAATATTTTAAACAGGAACCTTGTGACGATCATAAACTTTTATATAGTTCAAATCTATTTTATTGCAGTACATGAAGCTAAAGAGTATATAACCTGCTTCTGGTCACACAGTGATGTCCTTAAGAGCTTATTTCAATACCCAGATATTCAAATTCCAACTCAGTATTCTTTTTCTTAAATATGACTTATTTAAAGATCCTGTTCTTACTTTGTTTTTCTTCCTCCAAGCCTTTTGCTTTTGTATGCAAAATCCATTTCCCTTCCTGAGCATTCATGACTACAGAGAAATTACAGCACCAGAAACCTGGGTTTTAACTCCTCACTTCCCACTAAGCCAACCAGTGTACGTATAGGAAAAAGTTTCAAGCAACAACTGCTGCTTTAAACCCAAAATAACTAGTAATAAATTGCTTATATGATCATGATCTCTCAGTGATATTATGGATATTTCTTATACTAAATGTAATTAAACCAGTTTAAAAGCTATCATCGCTATTATTTATTTCCCTAGAAAGCTATTTCACTTTTCATTTTAATAAATATTGCCTTAGAATTAGAAATATGAAAATATAATCTATAAAAAGTATAGTCATTTCCTAAAAAAACAAATGTTATTTGCGACAAATGTATATATGTAACATTTAATTTGAAAGACAGAATAACATATTTAATCATTCCATACTTGAATAGTTTTTTTTATTCTCTACATCTTGTTTCAAAGGCTTGCAATCCACTCAGTAGCACAGACAACTTAGACGCCAAATTAAAATATTGATTTCCAGTTTAATCACTGTCCCTTTTAGTTAAAATATTTTGTCACTTTGAATTCCATCTAGTTATTAGTCTTGGCCTAAATCTTTGGTATGATGCAGTCTTTTAATTAAACTATAAGTCTTTTAAATTTTCTACATCTTGTTAATCTCTTCCTCAAGTTTGTGTCAGTACAGAGGAAGCAGAATTTTTCTTTCTCTATGACAGTGGGAAAGAAGGATTCTTTAGATTTACCTGGTTAAAGGAAACAAAAAGATCTATTTGATTGAGAATGAAAGAAAGGGCAAAATATAGGATTAGCATTATAAGTGAGTACAGATAGATCTATTTATCTGAGTCATGCAGAAGGCATTACCACAATATGAGGCCCTTAAATTGTGAAGCTGGAAATCACCAAGGAGAAGACACATTAACCTGATGCCATCAAATGGACAAAAGTGCAAATGCTACTATGGAAATACTATTAATGGAGAACATTGATAAAATGCTTGTTTTTAAAGTGAAAAGGCAATGAGATCTCTAGTTTCACCTCTACCATGTAAAGGGCTTGAAAGTCAACTTTACATTCTTACAACAGTTAAAAGTTGAAGAAACTGAAAATCAGTGACTTTTCGTGAACCTATCAAAAAACTGACATGCAGGGAAAACTGTCACAGGAAAATCTGGAGGTCACTGGAAACAAACTGAGAGGAGTTCTTAAATGGAAAATTTGACAAATAGATATTATCTGGGTATGGACTACATGAGAAACTCTTGGCGGCTTTAGTCTTAAAGGGACTTTACATTTTCAAGGCTTTTATTTACAAGTAACTCACCAGATACAGTAAGAAACACCTTGTGAGGGAGAAGGAAAGAATCCCTACAGATTACCTCCAAACCATTCTCCATTGGAAAACAAATAGGTTTATTTTTGAGAGAAAAAGATTTATCATAGGCTTTTCCTAAAGCTATAGAAGAAGGGTGTTTATTTTATTCCAGTCATTCTAGCAAGTCTGGGTCACCTAAGAGGAGAAGGATTAATTGAGAAATGCCTGTTAAGATCACAGTCCTGCTCCACAGCTCAAGTGAAAGACTGAGATTAAATCATAAGATTATAGAACAGTTTCCCTCTGCTGTATTTTGACACCACCATACAATAGCAGTAGATTACAGCTAAAAAAGCTGCAAGATGCAGAGTCTATTTCAAGAGTAGTTTTTAGGGAAATCCAAAGACAACAGCAAAGATAAAAACTGACATTACAGGAATTTGAAGCCTCTGGCACATAGAGTTACAGGAAATATAAAATAAAACTCAAAGCATAGCCAGATTAACGTATAACCTGACAACTAGAGACCTATTAGCTCAGTTTTTATTATTCAATATACCATGCATGACTTTCAACAAAAAAAGTTGCAAAGCACGCTAAAAGGAGAAAAAAAAATCACTCTCTGAAGAGGCAAAGCAAATATCACAGACTGAGCTATAACACAAAAAGCTTAAAATAACTAAGACTTAACTGTTAAGAAATATATTGATAAAAGATATAAGCAAAATACTTGTCAGATGGGTAACATAATCAGAGAGATGAAGTACAGTAGAGAATCATAAGAAAATTATAGGAATCCAAAGCATGTTCACATAAATGAAGACACAATTTCTTCTCTTATTCATAATTGATCTATAGATAATTGATGTTAAAGTAATAACCAGCACAATATATTCGGTGGTTATAGCGTATAGATAAATGAATCACAGATTTCACAGGGACAGATGGAGGAGCTGGAGATGGTCTGTCATGAAGTACCTCCATTACCTCCACTATACTACGTAGGGTAAAGTCGCTCAGTCGTGTCCGACTCTTTGCGACCCCATGGACTGTAACCTACTAGGCTTCTCCATCCATGGGATTCTCCAGGCAAGAATACTGGAGTGGGTTGCCATTTCCTTCTCCAGGGGATCTTCCCGACCCAGGGATTGAACCAGGGTCTCTGGCATTGGAGGCAGACACCTAAGTCATCACCAAAGTCACAAATGAAAATGTCAGCCAAATTGTATTGTAAGGTGTACCCAGAAGTAACTCTGATGATGTTTGAGTTATTGCTAACAATTGAAAATCCTTCTGATTTCATGTCTACCTATAAATTATTTCCTTTAAATTATATTTTCCTAGGATTGCAACAAACATCGCCACTAGAACTACCATAATCCTTCAGCATTTTGTATATGGGAAACACAACATTCCTGGTTTGTGTTTGAGACTGTCAGTGTCAGACCTCAACCTTTAACTCTGCACACTAATGTTAATGATTTCTTCAATCATTTACAAAAATAGAAGTGAGAGAAAAAAACATTTTAATAGTCATTGTTTCATAAATAAAGATATCTAATTCTCTTTTCTTCAACATAAGATTACTTACTGAATTACAGAAAAAAAAAGAATGCTGCAAATTAATAAAGAAATAATGACTAGAGTGTTTGGTTTCCCAGCAAAATATGGTTCCCACAAATTGTAGTATTATATTTCAAAAGGAATACGATTTTAAAACCATTTATATGAGAATAATCATTTGAACACCATTAAATGAGATGAAGGTTGACTGTCTTTGAAAGTATAATGGTTGTTTTTCTGATTTCTCAAATATCTTTTCTATACAGCTTCTTCTATATTGAAGAATAAAGTTGGAAGGCATTTAGTGTGGCAAAACCTGAGTGCTTAACTTCCCTTTGCAAAAAAGGTAAAATGGAACTATGGAAAATGAAAAATGAATAAAAACTCAACATCATGTGCAAGAACAAAGTTGGTAAAGCTTTGAACAATGCTTTTTATTCCTTAGAACAGATGAAATAATTCGTAACTTACCACAAAGCTAGAGTAAAGCTGAATTTAAGTAAGAATACTTAATGGGAAAAAAAAATCACTATGCCCTTTAAGTCCTTGAATTTTCTTTTCATTATTCTATACATATTTCAGTTTCAAAAGATATTTCTATGACAAGTTGACAGGGACAGTAGAGGAAGGAGAGGATGTAGGGTTAAAGTGAAGGGGAATGTGGACTTTTTTCAAACAACCTGATCAGGCCATTTGAATATATAAGAACGCAAATGTATCCTCAGGGAACTGCAGGTGAATTGCAAAGTTCCATATAGTTCAAAGAGAAAGCACATAAAAGGCTTTAGACAAGATAGAGCTGGATATGTGTATTAAAGACTGGGTTATTTATATAAAGGAACTTGTAAGAGATATTCAAGGAGCAGGAAGTAACAAGAGAAAGTTTAAAAGAATATAAATAGACTATTGCACCCAGGAAACTTACCGGTCTTAGTCATGACCAAAATGAGAAGGATCACCGACTAAGAAGCATGCTGCACTGCACTTTGTCTTCAGTGTTTGACATAAGAAATACCCAAGAGTCTCTCTGTATGAGGGCAACCTAATTATGGCATAAAACTTGATTATTTTGGTTTTCTGAGTGAATATTCATGTAATTTCTCCCTTACTTAAAGCACAAGGAAAGACTGCTTTATTTTATCAATCAGTTGTTGTTTAGTTGCTTAGTTGTGTCCACCTGTTTTGCTACCCCATCGACTGTAGCCCACCAGGTTCCTCACTCCATGGAATTTCCCAGGCAAGAATACTGGAGTGGGTTGCCATTTCCTCCTCCAGGGGATCTTCCCAACCCAAGGATTGAACCCATGTCTTCTGCATTGTAGGTGTGTTCTTTACCACTGAACCACCAGGGAAGCCCTATTCTCTCAAAGAGATGCTAGAACACAATATTAAAATTAGATATTTAAAATTAAAATTACTAAATCACTTAAGTTTACTGAGGACTGTTTTACACACAAATAACTGGCTGTCACGCAAAGCTTAGCAATTTCAAAAAGCCATGTCAAAAAACTATATCCACACAAATACAAGCAGAAAGAATGGCAATAATTCTCACAAATTGAGGAAACATTTGCTATGAGTACAGCATTATTCACCACTAACGAGCAGATATGGGCTCAGAAGTTCTCATACTTACAAAGTGCATTGAATTATTATAAGGGAAAAAAAAAAACACCATCAAAACATAACCTCCAGCAAAAACATATGTAGACAAAAGCATGACAATACTGAAGATCAAGTGGAGATGGCACACTGGACATTCATGCTACTACACATGTACAAATACAACACTGAAGTTAACAAAATTTTGTATATCAAAAAACACAATATTAAAATTAGATATTTAAAATTAAAATTACTAAATCACTTAAGTTTACTGAGGACTGTTTCACACACAAATAACTGGCTGTCACGCAAAGCTTAGCAATTTCAAAAAGCCATGTCAAAAAAACTATATCCACACAAATACAAGCAGAAAGAATGGCAATAATTCTCACAAACTGAGGAAACATTTGCTATGAGTACAGCATTATTCACCACTAATGAGCAGATATGGGCTCAGAAGTTCTCATACTTACAAAGTGCATTGAATTATTATAAGGGAAAAAAAAAACACCATCAAAACATAACCTCCAGCAAGAACATATGTAGACAAAAGCAAGACAATACTGAAGATCAAGTGGAGATGGCACATTGGACATTCATGCTACTACACATGTACAAATACAACACNAAGTGCATTGAATTATTATAAGGGAAAAAAAAAACACCATCAAAACATAACCTCCAGCAAGAACATATGTAGACAAAAGCAAGACAATACTGAAGATCAAGTGGAGATGGCACATTGGACATTCATGCTACTACACATGTACAAATACAACACTGAAGTTGACAAAATTTTGTATATCAAATTTGTATGTCAAATTTGTATCAAATTTGTACGTCCATTTGTATCAAAATGTCACCTTCCCCATATACCTGGAGATGCTGCTGCTGCTGCTAAGAGTACTGGAGTGGGTTGCCACTGCCTTCTCCGGTACCTGGAGATAGATGATGTTAATTTTAATCCTCATTTTGACAGTGAATGGCAACCAACACTCATTTTTGCAAATTAATAGAGTTTTAGTGCAGTTTTAGCTTTATAAAAATGAATACTCCTGAGCAGTGTAATAGTGTAGTGAATTCTCATATAACTTCCTCTCTCTCCACTAGTTTTTCTATTAATATCTAGATTTAGGGTCATATATTTGTTACAGTTGATTAATGATTATTAACACATTATTACTGGCAAACATTCATACTCCTCATTAGAGTTAAGTCTTTGTGTTGTGAAGTTCTATGGGTTTTGACAAATACATACTTGCATGTTTCTACCACTATAGTACCATGCAGACGAGTTCCTCTGCCTTAAAAATCCGATATGTTCCTTTTGTTCATCTTTCCCACCTCCTCCTGAAGTTCTGTCAACAACTAATTTTTTTTTATATATCTATAGTTTTGTTTTCTTCAGGATGCAAAATAGTTGAATTAGAAAAAATGTAATCTTATAAAACTAGCTAATTTCACTTAGCAATGTGAATTTGGACTTCTCTGGTGGCTCAGCAGTAAAAAATTTACCTGCAATGCAGAAGATGTGGGTTAGATCCCTGGGTCAGGAAGATCCTCTGGAGGAGGAATGGCAACCTACTCCAGTATTCTTGCCTGGGAAAGCCCATGGACTGAGAAGCCTGGTGGGCTACAGTCTCAGTTCAGGTGCTCAGTCATGTCTGACTCTTTGCAACCCCATGGACTGTAGCACACCAGGCTTCACTGTCCATCACCAACTCCCACAGCTTGCTCAAACTCATGCCATTGAGTTGGTGATGCCATCCAACCATCTCATCCTCTGTCATTCCTTTCTTCTTCTGCCTCAATTTTTCCCAGCATCAAGGTCTTTTCAAATGAGTCAGTTCTTCCCATCAGGTGGCCAGAGTATTAAGTTTCAGTTTCAGCGTCAATCTTTCCAATGAATATTCAGGACTGATTTCCTTTAGGATTGACAGGTTGGATCTCCTTGCAGTCCAAGGGACTCTCAGGAGTCTTCTCCAACACTACAGTTCAAAAGTATAAGTTCTTTGGTGCTCAGCTTTCTTTATAGTCCAACTCTTACATCCATACATGACTACTGGAAAAACCATAGCTTGGACTAGACGGACCTTTGTTGGCAAAGTAATGTCTCTGCTTTTTAATATGCTGCCTAACTTGGTCATAGCCTTTCTTCCAAGGAGCAAGTATCTTTTAATTTCATTGCTGCAGTCACCATTTGCAGTGATTTTGGAGCCCCCCAAAATAAAGTCTCTCACTGTTTCCATTATTTCCCCATCTATTTTCCACAGTGATGGGACTGGATGCCATCATCTAAGTTTTCTGAATGTTGAGGTTTAAGCCACCTCTTTCAGTCTCTTCTTTCACTTTCATCATGAGGCTCTTTAGTTCCTCTTCACTTTCTGCCATAGGAGTGGTGTCATCTGCATATCTGAGCTTGTGCTTCTTCCAGCCCAGCATTTCACATGATGTACCATGCATAAAAGTTAAATAAGCAGGGTGACAATATATGGCCTTGACGTACTCCTTTCCGGATTTGGAATCAGTCTGTTGTTCCATGTCCAATTCTAACTGTTGCTTCCTGACCCGCATACAGATTTCTCAGAAGGCAGGTCAGGTGGTCTGGTATTCCCATCTCTTGAAGATTTTCCACCGTTTGTTGTGATCCACATAGTCAAAGGATTTGGTGTAGTCAATAAAGCAGAAATAAATGTTTTTCTGGAACTCTCTTGCTTTTTTGATGAGCCAGCAGATGTTGGCAATTTGATCTCTGGTTCCTCTACCTTTTCTAAGACCAGCTTGAACATCTGTAAGCTCATCGCTCACATACTGTTGAAGACTGGCTTGGAGAATTTTGAGTATTACTTTGCTAGTGTGTGAGATGAATGCAATTGTGTGGTAGTTTGACCCTTCTTTGTCATTGCCTTTCTTTGGGATTGGAATGAAAACTGACCTTTTCCAGTCCTGTGGCCACTGCTAAGTTTTTCAAATTTGCTGGCATTATAGTGCAGCATTCTCCATAGAGGTTAAATAAGCAGGATTTATTATACAGTGACTGTCTCTTATACACATCTAGATGTGTATAAGAGACAGCCCAATCACTGTCTCTTTTTCATCTGCATACATATGCCCAAGCTTGGCTAGCCTTACATGAGAAATGAAGGAATCAGTCTGTTGTTCCATGTCCAATTCTAACTGTTGCTTCCTGACCCGCATACAGATTTCTCAGAAGGCAGGTCAGGTGGTCTGGTATTCCCATCTCTTGAAGATTTTCCACCGTTTGTTGTGATCCACATAGTCAAAGGATTTGGTGTAGTCAATAAAGCTGAAATAAATGTTTTTCTGGAACTCTCTTGCTTTTTTGATGAGCCAGCAGATGTTGGCAATTTGATCTCTGGTTCCTCTACCTTTTCTAAGACCAGCTTGAACATCTGTAAGCTCATCACTCACATACTGTTGAAGACTGGCTTGGAGAATTTTGAGCATTACTTTGCTAGTGTGTGAGATGAGTGCAAGTGTGTGGTAGTTTGACCCTTCTTTGTTATTGCCTTTCTTTGGGATTGGAATGAAAACTGACCTTTTCTAGTCCTGTGGCCACTGATGAGTTTTCCAAATTTGCTGGCATATTGAGCACAGCACTTTAACAGCATCATCTTTTAAGATTTGAAATAGCTCAACTGGAATGCCGTCACCTTCACTAGCTTTGTTCGCAGTGATGCTTCTCAAGGTCCACTTGACTTCGCATTGCAGGATGTCTGGCTCTAGGTGAGTGATCACACTGTCATGGTTATCTGGGTCATGAAGATCTATTTTGTATAGTTCTTCTGTGTATTCTTGCCACCTCTTCTTAATATCTTCTACTTCTGTTATGTCCATACCATTTCTGTCTTTTATTGTACCCATCTTTGCATGAAATAATCCCTTGGTATCTCTAATTTTCTTGAAAAGATCACTAGTCTTTCCCATTCTATTGTTTTCTTCTATTTCTTTGTATTGACCACTGAAGAAGGCTTTCTTATCTCTTTTTGCTATTCTTTGGAACTCTGCATTCAAATGGGTATATCTTTCCTTTTCTCCTTTGCCTTTCATTTTGCTTCTTTTTTCAGCTATTTGTAAGGTCTCGTCAGACAACTATTTCGTCTTTTTGCATTTCTTTTCCTTGGGGATGATCTTGATTCCTACCTCCTGTACAATGTCACTAACCTTGGTCCATAATTCTTCAGGCACTCTGTCTATCAGATATAATCCCTTGAATCCATTTGTCACTTCCACTCTATAATCGTAAAGGATTTGATTTAGGTCATACCTGAATGGTCTCATGGTTTCCTCTACTTTCTTCAATTTAAGTCTGAATTTGGGAATAAGGAATTCAAGTTGTTCATCTGAGCAATAGTCTTCGGGGTGACAAAGAGTCAGACATGACTTAGTGACTAAACAATAATAAAAAATGTCCATTTAAATGCCCCACATATTTTTCATGGCTTTCATAAGCTTGATAGTTGTTTTGTTTTTGATGACTGAATAATATTCAATTGTATGACTAGGCCAATTTATTCATCCATTCACTTAATGAAAGACTTCACATGTACTTTTCTTATTGATTATGAATACAACTGTTATGAACATTCGTGTTCCCATTTATGCATCGATGTAAGTTTTCATCTCATTTGGGTAAGAAAGCTCAGAATGTGAAAGGTGTAAAGATGAAGGTGAGCTGGTTCATGAGCTCAGAACACTAACAGGCTAATTTACAAAATATATAGGCAATATTAAAAAAAAAATCTTTCCATAATACAGTTTGTCTTTTTCTTCTCAATAGGAATTTTCAAATAAATGTTCTTCCAATATAAAGTTTTGATTTCTAAATTGTGATTTTATAAAATCTAAATAAAATAACAGAGAGTACTCAATGGGCAAAGTTTCTACTTGTTAATGTTTCTGGCCCTGGGGACAAAGTTAGCATGTAGTTCTCAAAACAAGGAAGTATCTAATGAGGACATCCATCTCTTGTCATGCTAATGAGGTAACTTTTGCTAGTGAAATAACTGTCATCAATAATTAACAGCTCAGGGACATTTTAGTGGCTGACAAATAGCTTTAAAACTCAGCAAGCACCCCTTAGTCATTAAACATAGCTGTTTAATGAGAATTCCTAATACTCAATACTTATTTATTTCTTTTATTTTGTTTCAGAAACCAATTGGGAAGTAATAAGCCATATTATTTATTTTCTGATTAAATGTTTATACTTGTTATAAAAAACTAAAATGCAGTGTTCATTTAGATAAAAATCCACATTTTCTTATTCATTGCATATGGTTATGAAATATATATCAAAGAATATAAACAAACAACAGAAAGATATTTGACTGAATCACTGTGCTGTCCACCTGAAATGTATGTAAGCCGCTCGCAACAAGTCCTGTGTAATAGCAAATGCTCAGCCACTACTGCCATTACTTGATTGATATCCTCCAACTCAATGTGATCTATAAGCAATTAGACAATAATTTAAGCAAAGAGAAGCAATACACTCAGCTAAGCATGAAAGTAGGACATATCATTAAAATAGGATAAAATATGTATTGAAAGCAATGGAAATTATCACGTTGTCACAACTGATTTAAAGTAGTAGTAACGAAGTGTTAGTTATTTAGTTGTGTTCGACTCTGCGACCCCGTGCACTACAGCCCTCCAGGTCTTCTGTCCATGAAATTCTCCAAGCAAGAATACTAGAGCGGGTAGCCATTTCCTTCTCAGGGGTCTTCCTGACCCAGGGATTGAGCCAGAGTCTCCTGAATTGCAGGCAGATTCTTTACCATCTGAGACAGCTACACAAAGTAGTATGATATTACTTGAAAACAGATGGTAACACATTATCCAATCTCTATGTCTATGTAACTGTATGCATCTATCTACCTACATTATTCATCCTCATTATTCACAGAGTCTGTATTTTTTAATATGCCCACTTGCTTAAAGGTATTTGTAACCCCAAATCAGTACTCAGAGCACTCTCCACAGATATTCCTGGATCTCGTCAGAGCAGCAAAACACTTGAGGCACTTAGTGTGCACCTTCCCTGCATGGTTGAACAGGTAATACTCTGCCTTCTCATTGCTGCTCTGGCACCTGTCATACAGAGGTGACTGAGGACGGATGTGACACGGGCCCTACAGTGTCCTGTGAGAAACCTCAGCTCTAGGGCCAATGAGTTGGAGTTTGAAACCCAACTTTGACACTTATTGCAGGAGACCCTGGTCCAGGAACATTCCCTGGAGAAGGCGCACTCTAGCATTCTTGCCTGAAGAATTCCATGGACAGAGGAGCCTGGCGGGCTACAGTTCAGAGAGTAGCAAAGAGTTGGACATGATTGAGCGACTAACATTTTCTTTCTCTTTCACTTCCTCTGGCAACTATTATTGGGGTCACCTCTGGCAAGCAAGTCACTTATTATTGAACCCTGTTTGTTATTTTTGAAGAATGAAGAAACCAATCATATACTGGGTTTATGGATCAGATAAGTTATCATTTCTTCCAAAATATTCAAGGATACAATAATATAAAAGTACGCATTCAACAACATCATCTTACAATAAAGGATAGGTTCTTTTGGACTACAGTAATTCTACAAATCATTTTTAGTTAGTACTGAACATAAACTCTTTGCATGTCATTCCTATGATGAAATTCCAATATCAGGAAAAATTGTGATGATCTGCAAAGTCAACTAAATAGCACTTCTAGGACATTTTATATATTAATAAAATATTAGGTGAATGAATGGCAATTTGGGTACCTAGATAATTTCTAAGTAGGTTAAACCTTATAAAAACAAAATGGGCAAAAGCACCAGGTTATAAAATGTTAGTTTTTGCTTGTATATTCTTATTTATAAAAAGTAGATTCACATTTAATAAATAGCAATTAATATGGCAAATTCAATGCGTTATATGAAGTATTTATAATATGCTTATAAGTTTATGCTTTACTGCTGAAGAGTAAAGAATATTCTAGACAACTACATTATGATTAACTGACTGCACTGAAGATTTTCCAGAAGTTATTTTGCCCTGAATTTTAAATAGAATCAGTTAGTGGAGTTGTGAGTTTATCCATTACAGGCAACTGCAGAATTGCAGATGCAAAGTAGGTAATTTAATGTAACTGGTTATGAATCTTTGCTGTTGTTGCTTGCTTGTTTTGTTTCCCCCAAAACCAATATGTTGAAAAGAGAGGCAAAAAAATTGGAGCATTAGAGGGAAAAACAGTCTACCAAAGAGAAAATGGGCAGTGAAAAGATGGCAGTATCTTTCCTAGTGGGGTTGAAAAATTGGGGAGTCAGGGTCCTAGAGAGAGTGAGCTGAAAAGGTATGAGATAGTGAGAGAGTGTGAGTGGTAGTTACAACTGAGGCCAGACGTTTACTATGGAAGTTATCAGCTGTATGGAGGAGAAGGACACAATTATTAGACAAGAGGAATCGAAGAGATAAAGATGCAAGTTTTCGGATGAAACAATCATGTAAACGTGGAAGTGAAGGAGTCTTAAGAAGGGAGCAATATGTAAGAGAGTGATCATAAGTGAAAAGCAAAATTCTTTGAGAAATGAGGGGTCAGTGGATTATGACCTGAATGAGGGGTTGTAGCTAATGTAATCTGATGACAGGCAGTTCAAATACTGGTGGCTTTACAGAAGAGATGTAGTGTTTAGAGAACAATGTAGAGGAGGTTGGTGGAAGGTGGAGATAGATTTGAAACAGGTAATGGAGAATAAGGAGAGTACATATCTTATCTGTAGGCCCGTGGTCAAGAGATGATGAAAAAAAAAAAAAAAGTAAGTCGTTAATTTCTAAAAGAGCAAAAACCAAAACAAAAGACCTCTGTTTAGTATTTAGTATTCATCTATTGAGACATTTACACAAAAAGAGGTTTTTAAAAAATTGGCACAAAACTAAAAAAAAAAAATAATAACCTTCTCCCTGTTCATAAAATTATTTTCAAAATTATCACAGAAGTTGTTAAATTTTATGGCTTTTCATGACTTCAGATCATAGAATATTTCCAGCCTTATCACTTAGGCCTTCACCCTTAAGTATCTAGAGTCTGAACTTGATCCTTCTGGAGGGTATCCTCTCCTACCCTTTTCTTGGGAAGTACTGAGGTCCCGTAAACAAAGTAAAGTTCAACTTGATGTTCTGCTTTATTCATGAGACATTTACTTGCAACATCTCTCATCAACTTGTTAATCACAATAAAAATGAAATTTGCATTTTCCCCTTCAGATGAAAAAGTCTGGAGGATAAAGACACCCTCTTCACATTTTTTTTCCCCCAGATATTTACAAATGAATATCTAGATTCAGATTTGACATATGGAGTATATTTGATCAATGAAAGAGTTAGTCACTCAGTCATGTCCAACTCTTTGTGACCCTATGGACTGAAGCCCTCTGGGCTCCTCCGTCCATGGGATTCTCCAGGCAAGAATACTGGAGTGGGGTGCCATTCCCTTCTGCAAGGGATCTTCCCAATCCAGGGATCGAACCCACATCTGCACTGCAGGCAGATTCTTTACCATTTGAATCATCACCAAGCTTCTAATAGCATTTCTCTGTAAAATGCTCTAGCTATTTAACAGAACAATTTGTGGGTTTTTTTGTTTGTGTTTATTGTATTGTATCGTAATTTGGTTAACTAGCCATGACCCTTAGGTGCATATTTTTCCAGGTAATCAATAATTTAATTGACCTATATTGTGATCGAATATATTGTCTTCCAAGGTGGCTAAGGATGCATGAGAATTAGTCTAGCTTCATCTTTAGAGATCAAGCTTCAAACTTTTGCTTGGGCTGCCAGCAATAGACTAGGGATGAGGTTAGTTTTTTATCATCCTTCTGTTCACACTCTGTCTATCCATATTGCAAATTCTCAGGGTCATACTCAATTTTCTTCAAATTTTTTTGTTGAGACTTGCCTGCTTTCCCACTTCACACCAAAGTTGGGTAAAGATATGATCTTGCTTATCAGTTCCTCATCACATTTTCCATCTTTTTCTGTCAAAAAGTGACAGAGAAAAATTATTATCTCTAATAAACAGAACTCATGAGTTGGAAAAAAAAGACTCATGCTCATAATGTCAATTTATGGTAACAATCAACGTTCAAATATCACCCAGAACTCATACTACCTGGAAATTGTATCTATTAATTGAGGAAAGATGTATTGATGATGCCAGACACTCCAAGAGAAAACTGTCAGGCAATTGTGTGGCAGAGCAAAGCAGTTTTCTCTTGGAGTGTCTGGCATCATCAATACATCTCCTCAATCTATCTTCTCTCACTTTAGGACTAAACACGCAGGTTTATTTAGAGCAGTGCATGCAGATATATGACAAAGAACTAGTCATTTTATAGAACATCTCCATTTTATATGTCATTAATTCCAGTGATTACTGAATACTCTTCACCTGGCTATGTCTGCAAAAATCCATACTCACACTAAAGCATTTCACTGATAAGGAGTCTCCATTATCATTCGAGTAGCAAATAGCTTATGTGTGTTTCCCCAAAAGCCTGTTGACAAGAATGCAAATAAGAGAAGTCAACTAGGTAACTCTTTCTCTCCCAAATGTCCTAGTGAAGATTGTAGTTACACTTCCAATGCTGATCTTTGCAGAAAAGAATAGATATGGCAGAAACCAATACAATATCATAAATCAATTATCCTCCAATTAAAAATAGATTACAAAAAGAAATAGCTACTAAAGATCATACAGCAAGTCAAGTAATGTATAATCTATTCACTGAATGAAAAATTGCTGGAATCTTATTTTTCTGTAGCTCCAGTTTAGCTATATTAGAAGTGATACGATTTTGAAAGACTAAGCTCTAATGTATGCTCCCTGAGTGATAGATTTCTTTGGCAATTTTTTTCTCTCTGTGTTTTAACATTCAGTCACAGAATAAGGCAAAGTGTATATCTGTTGAGGAAATCCTGTTTTAACGTAAAAAAGTTTTGATTATGTACACAAGTCTCATTCCAATTCTTAAACATACAGAAGACCTCTCAAACACACAGACAGGTGTGCATACACAGGTGCTCACACACATACAGTCTTACAATGAATATGTTTAATATTTTCTAAGCTTGATTCATATGGGAATTCAAATGAATCTCTAATCCCTTCATCAGTGTATGGGTTTGAACATTTCTTGCTATTTTTCATGACTATGAAGGCAAGCAATCATAATTCAACTACACGCCACTTCTTAGGCTGTGCTGGTTAATCAGCTGAGTCAGTCCACAGCTGGAGTTCTTGCAGGCTTTGATTTCACAAAGTCATTAATCTCATTTCCAACTGAGTCAAAACATTACTGAAGCCAGCGAAACCCAGTGCCTTTCCATTTCCTGTCAGAGATGTACATGTTCTTTTCAGGGCGCCCAGGGTGAAAACCTTTAACATATACAGCTGGTGCTTTTTTTCACTTATTTTTAAAACTCATTCTTACTTATCTCTGGGTTTAATTATTCTGCAGCCTTGATCCTTGAGGGAGATTTTATCTATCATCTTTCATCTTTCCTTTAGTTTATATGTTACTTAGATGTTGAAATATCTTATTAACTCGATGTTAAAAGAAAAATATTGTAACTTTTGGCAATTTGTACTAAAATATATAAAATATTCAAAAAATGTAACCTATAATTCTATGCTTGGTAATATACAAATACACATGGATTCATATATTCCCTACACACACATGCTTAATATACATGCAAATACACATACATATATAGAATTTTAGAAAATATGCTTTAAAAATTAAATGAATATTACTTATAGATATAGTCCTTTACAGAATTATTTTCCTTTATACTGTTTTTGAAATTTTCTAAGTATCTACAGTGTATTCTTACTGCATCTACAGTATAAATGACACATTCCTATGTAAAGAGTATTACTATTCATATGTGATGAAAACAATTCAATTATGGAATCTTATTATTTGATTATTGAATTCTGATAGTTTATGTGAATCAAAAGTTTGCATTCTGGATGTACATTTACAATTCCACTATTGATCACAGACATTTCTTTACAAATAACTGATGTGCAACATCTGAAATACATTCTTTTGTTATTTTCTTCTAGTTGGGGAAATAAATTTTAGCATTACTGAAATACAGAAAGTATTTTAATATGAAAAATTAATATATATATTGATAATTAGTACACATATTTGAAACAAATAGAGGACACATTCTGTTAACCCATTATGTAGGTCTATGTATTATATTTATTGAATGACTAATACAATGAATTTTACAGATTATTTAATATTTATAATAATCCTCCAATGTAGGCAAGTAACCTCCAATATATAGGGAAGTTCAGGCTTGGAGAGCTGAACTAACATGAAAGGAACTACAGAGCTAGGATTGAATCCAAACTTTTGTGTTTATTTCTTTAAATTATAAAGTCAATTTTATTTGTTTCAAATTAATGTTTGCTTTTCTGCATGTTTTGATGTCACCAGATCATATTCAATTTCACCTTTCAATGGAGAGACAGTATAAAAATATTTCATTATGTAAAGATTATAAATTAGAATGAGTAATACCATGTAGCCAAAGTTGGCAACAACAGCTATGAGGCCAAGTCTACTCCTTCCCCCAAAGTAATAGCTTGCATTTAGGGTATTGAAGGAATAAGATCATCCCTCTGTGTACTGTGTATGGCTGCTTTTTCACTAAGACTGCAGAGTAATTGTGACTTAGACCATATGGCTAGAAAATCCTAAGAGATTTACTATCTCGTAGTAAAGAATCCGCCTGCAATGCAGGAGACCTGTCTCTTATACACATCTAGATGTGTATAAGAGACAGAAGTAATAGCTTGCATTTAGGGTATTGAAGGAATAAGATCATCCCTCTGTGTACTGTGTATGGCTGCTTTTTCACTAAGACTGCAGAGTAATTGTGACTTAGACCATATGGCTAGAAAATCCTAAGAGATTTACTATCTCGTCCTTTACTATTAGACGTTTGCCAACTCCTACATCTTTGAAATATATTCAGTCATTTGTTTTGTATATTTTTGAGATTAGTTGTTTGTCAGTTGCTTCATTTGCTATTATTTTCTCCCATTCCTAAGGCTGTCTTTTCACCTTGCTTATAGTTTCCTTTGTTGTGCAGAAGATTTTAAGTTAAATTAGGTCCCATTTGTTTATTTTTGCTTTTATTTCCAATATTCTGGGAGGTAGGTCATAGAGGAGCCTGCTGTGATTTATGTCAGAGAGTGTTTTGCCTATGTTCTCCTCTAGGAGTTTTATAGTTTCTGGTCTTATGTTTAGATCTTTAATCCATTTTGAGTTTATTTTTGTGTATGGTGTTACAAAGTGTTCTAGTTTCATTCTTTTACAAGTGGTTGACCAGTTTCCCCAGCACCACTTGTTAAAGAGATTGTCTTTTCTCCATTGTATATTCTTGCCTCCTTTGTCAAAGATAAGGTGTCCATAAGTGCATGGATTTATCTCTGGGCTTTCTATTTTGTTCCATTGATCTATATTTCCATCTTTGTGACAGTACCATCCTGTCTTGATGACTGTGGCTTTGTAGGAGAGCTTGAAGTCAAGCAGGTTGATTCCTCCAGTTCCATTCTTTTTTCTCAAGATTTCTTTGGCTATTCAAGATTTTTTGTATTTCCATACAAATTGTGAAATTATTTGTTCTAGCTCTGTGAAAAATACCATTGGTAGCTTGATAGAGATTGGACTGAATCTATAAATTCCTTTGGGTAGTATACTTATTTTCACTATATTGATTCTTCTGATCCATGAACATGGTATATTTCTCCATCTATGTCCTCTTTGATTTCTTTCATCAGTGTTTTATAATTTTCTATATATAGGTCTTTAGCTTCTTTGCTGCCAAGCCTCTTCAGTCGTGTCTGACTCTGTGTGACCCATTAGACTGCAGCCCAACAGGCTCCACCATCCCTGGGACTCTCCAGGCAAGAACATTGGGTTGGGTTGCCAGTTCCTTCTCCAATGCATGAAACGGAAAAGTGAAAGTGAAGTCACTCAGTTGTGTCTGATTCTTCGTGATCCCATGGACTGCAGCCTATCAGGCTCCTCCATCCATGGGGTGTTCCAGGCAAGAGTACTGGAGTGGGGTGCCATTGCTTCTTTAGGTAGATATATTCCTATGTATTTTATTCTTTTTGTTGCAATGGTGAATGGAAATGTTTCCTTAATTTCTCTTTCTATTTTCTCATTATTAGTGTATAGGAATGCAAGGGATTTCTGTGTGTTGATT
>SJYX01016706.1:46205-62722 GCA_006410675.1 Oreotragus oreotragus | reverse complement strand
ACTTTCTCATTATTAGTGTATAGGAATGCAAGGGATTTCTGTGTGTTGATTTTATATCCTGCAACTTTACTATATTCATTGATTAGCTCTAGTAATTTTCTGGTGGAGTCTTTAGGGTTTTCTATGTAGAGGATCATGTCATCTGCAAAGAGTGAGAGTTTTACTTCTTCTTTTCCAATTTGGATTCCTTTTATTTCTTTTTCTGCTCTGATTGCTGTGGCCAAAACTTCCAGAACTATGTTGAATAGTAGTGGTGAAAGTGGGCACCCTTGTCTTGTTCCTGACTTTAGGGGAAATGCTTTCAATTTTTCACCATTGAGGATAATGTTTGCTAAGGGTTTGTCATATGTAGTTTTTATTATGTTGAGGTATGTTCCTTCTATTCCTGCTTTCTGAAGAGTTTTATCATAAATGGATTTCAGAATGAGTCAACTTTAGTTTAGATCAAATATCTGACACTTCATAGTTTCACAAACAAATCATAAGACTATTTAAGGCTTTTTCCCAAATTTAGAAATTAAGCATGATTATAGTACATTCTCCACTGGGATGTTGTGAATGAAATAATATTCTGAAGGCATTGCATAATGCCTGATAATAAGAGAATATTTATTATTATTATCATCCAGTAACATTTTCTAGATAATTTTGGTTTTATTTGCTTGAAAATAATGTAAGCATTAGCATGTGCTTCTATAGGAAAAATATACATCTCTATCATATTTTTATTATGTAGTTCAGGGGCATCCTGAAAGTAATCTCTCTTTGTTATAAATCATTTTCTATTCTTATATGGGTCTTTCTAGTAAATCCAGACCTTCACTGAATAGAAGTACTGATACGATGGGCTTCCCAAGTGCTGCAGAACCAGCCTGCCAATGCAGGAGACTGAGACACAGCTGTGATCCCTGAGTCAGGACAATCCCCTGGAGAAGGACATGGCAACCCACTCCAGTATTCTTGCCTGGGGAATCCCATGGACACAGAAGACTGGCAGGCAACAGTCCACAGGGTCACAGAGAGTTGGGCATGACTGAAGCAACTTAGCATGCATGTATGACATCACCCTTATGGCAGAAAGTGGAAAAAAGCTAAGGAGCCTTTTGATGAAAGTGAAAGAGGAGAGGGAAAAAGATGGCTTAAAACTCAACATTCAGAAAACGAAGACCATGGCATCCAGTCCCATCAATTCATAGGAAATAGATGGGGAAACAATGGAAACAGTAAAAGACCTTATTTTGGGGGGCTCCAAAAACACTGCAGATGGTGACCATAGCCATGAAATTAAAAGACACTTGCTCTTGAAAGAAAAGCTATGATTAACCTAGATAGCATATTAAAAAGCAGAGATATTACTTTGCCAACAAAGGTCCATTTAGTCAAAACAATGGTTTTTCCATTAGTCACGGATGGATGTGAGAGTTGGACTATAGAAAAAAGCTGAGCACTGGAGAATTGATGCTTTTGAACTCTGGTATTGGAGAAGATTCCTGAGAGTCCCTTGGACAGCAAGGAGACGCAACCAGTCTATCCTAAAGGAAATCAGTCCTGAATATTCATTGTAAGGACTGATGCTGCAGTCAAAACTCCAATACTCTGGCCACATGATGCAAAGAACTGACTCACTAGAAAAGACCCTGATGCTGGGATAGATTGAAGGCAGGAGGAGAAGGAGAAAAGAAAAGCTATGATTAACCTAGATAGCATATTAAAAAGCAGAGATATTACTTTGCCAACAAAGGTCCATTTAGTCAAAACAATGGTTTTTCCATTAGTCACGGATGGATGTGAGAGTTGGACTATAGAAAAAAGCTGAGCACTGGAGAATTGATGCTTTTGAACTCTGGTATTGGAGAAGATTCCTGAGAGTCCCTTGGACAGCAAGGAGACGCAACCAGTCTATCCTAAAGGAAATCAGTCCTGAATATTCATTGTAAGGACTGATGCTGCAGTCAAAACTCCAATACTCTGGCCACATGATGCAAAGAACTGACTCACTAGAAAAGACCCTGATGCTGGGATAGATTGAAGGCAGGAGGAGAAGGAGATGACAGAGGATGAGATGATTGGATGTAATCACTGACTTGATGGACATGAGTTTGAGTAAGCTCTGGGAGTTGGTGTTGGACAGGGAAGCCTGGCATGCTGCAGTCCCTGGGGTCGCAAAACGCCAGACACAACTGGGAGAATGGACAACAAAAAGGGACTGTTAACATATGTAGATCCGTTTAGTCCTTACAACAGCTTTATCTGGTCCCCAGCCTTGATGGTTCTTGGTTCCTAAATATACTTTTATCTTTGTTATTTAGTTAAGTTGTCTTTGACTCTTTGTGATCTCATGGACTGTAGGCCACCAGGTTCCTTTGTCCATGGGATTCTCCAGGCAAGAATACTGGAGTGGGTTGCCATTTCCTACTCCAGGGGGTCTTCCTGACCCAGACATCAACCCCACATCTCCTGCATTGGCAGGTAGTTTTTTTTAATTGCTGAGCCACCCAGGAAGCCCAACTATATCTTAAAGCAGTTACTAAATTCTCTCTTGGATAAAGACTGGGGAATAATCAGTTTAGTTCAGTCACTCAGTTGTGTCCAACTCTTTGCGACCCCATGGACTGCAGCAGGCCAGACCTCCCTGTCCATCACTAACTCACAGAATTTACCCAAACTCATGTCCATCGAGTCGGTGATGCCATCCAACCATCTCATCTTCTGTTGTCCCCTTCTCCTCCTGCCCTCAATCCTTCCCAGCATCAGGGTCTTTTCAAATGAGTCAGCTCTTCACATCAGGTGGCCAAAGTATTGACGTTTCAGCTTCACTACCAGTCCTTCCAATGAACACCTAGGACTGATCTCCTTTAAGATGGACTGGTTGGATCTCCTTGCTGTCCAAGGGACTCTAAAGAGTCTTTTCCAACACCACAGTTCAAAAGCATCAGTTTTGCAGTGCTCAGCTTTTTTTATAGACCAACTGTCACATCCATACATGACTGCTGGAAAAACCATAGCTTTGACTATACGGACCTTTGTCACAAAGTGATGGCTCTGCTTTCTAATATGCTGTCTAGATTTACCATAGCTTTTCATCCAAGGACCACGCAACTTTTAATTTCAACACATAAACCTAGTGCCATCTGATGTGGCCTATTTGCAATATGGCATTCCATCATTAAAAATAATTTGGTTTTTTTTTATACATAAATTGTAACAAACAGTGATTTTTAAGCCGTCCATAATTGATAATAGCAATGTAGTACATAGTTGAGTTGTGGTCATAAAGTGCTTCTTAAATGCATAATGTTTTATCTTTGTTCTTGGGACATCAGACAATTCAGTTCAGTTCAGTTCAGTCACTCAGTTGTGTCTGACTGTTTGAGACCCCATGAATCACAGCACGCCAGGCCTCCCTTCCGTCACCATCTCCCGGAGTTCACTCAAACTCATGACCATTGAGTCGGTGATGCCATCCAGCCATCTCATCCTCTGTTGTCCCCTTCTCCTCCTGCCCCCAGTCTCTCCCAGCATCAGAATCTTTTCCAATGAGTCAACTCTTCGCATGAGGTGGCCAAAGTACTGGAGTTTCAGCTTTAGCATCATTCCTTCCAAAGAACACCCAGGGCTTATCTCCTTTAGAATGAACTGGTTGGATCTCTTTGCAGTCCAAGGGACTCTCAAGAGTCTTCTCCAACACCATAGTTCAAAAGCATCAATTCTTCGGCACTCACATTTCTTCACAGTCCAACTCTCACATCCATACATGACCTATCTTCACTAATTTATTAGATCAGGAATTTAGTCATAAATTTAGTCATTCTGTGGGCTGCTTCTCTTCAAATAAAATCCTCACTTCATTACCTCTTGACTTGATAATTACGTGGCTTCTCTACCATGTAAATGGGACTGTCAAGTTTTATGTCCCAAAGATGCAAGTACGTTTTACAAAAACTTAGGGAAATTTTTCATTATTTCCATCAAATTTTTTCCACAGATCTATAACTCCAACTTTATTTGGCCTGAATATGCAATCTACCCAAACTTGTCAGTTTGGAAAATAATTTGAAGACATATCTAACATCTAAAATATTGTTAAAGTGTTTAACTGAAGCCATGGTTCTCATTTTTCAAGGCACTTACTAGTGCTTGTTTGAACAGAGTCTATTTTTTTTTTTTCCAGTTGCTAAGGTTTAGCTTTGCTAGTTCAATATAATATTCATCAGACTAGATGGTCTCTCTCTGTCTTTGTACTGATTTTTCCTACCCTTGGGCATAGCTTCTCCCTGGTTCTATTCATCTGGTTTTGCTCTTTATTAATATTTGGAGAGACACAAATAATTGTGAAGAATGCTGCATAATTCTATGTAGGTTATCTAACACAGTATTACTTTCAACATTTGTAACACATACTAAAAATGACACTCTGCTTTTAAAAAATAATTTCTCTCAAAATCTCATCTGATACTGTCATAAAATATGTATTTCTATTACATTATGCAAATTATTCTATGTAAAAGTTCAGAATATTCCTTATAAGGTTTCCTTCAGATTGCTTATGGATTAAAAATTAAGAACAGAGGAAAGACTTGGAAACTTGTGTTGAGCCCTAAAACCAAAGATTGTCAAGGTTTTTGAAACAGTGCCATCTCTTATCATTCAGAACCTGCAACATTCTCTTGTTTCTTGCTATGTTGGGGCGATTCAAATATATTCATATATCAAAATAAATTTATCTGGTTAAACTTAGTGAAATGAACTCATGTACGTATCTGGACATCTTTCTGAAGCCATGTATGCAAAAATCAATAGAGTATTGTAAAGTAAAATAAAGTAAAATGGAAGCTCTAAAATATATATATATATATGAAAAAAAGAGGGAAAAGTGATAGAGAAAATGACACACATATGATTGTTTTACCATAGTCTGCTCAGTCATAAACTCATAGTCCTCATCATGTGACAATACTGGAATAAAATTAATGCCTAAACAAACTCCCAGGTGGCTCAGTGGCAAATAATCTGCCAGTCAATGCAGGAGACTCAGAAGGTGTGTGTTCTATCCCTGGCTCAGGAATATCCATCTCCTGGAGGGGGAAATGGCAAATCACTCCAGTATTCTTGCCTGGAAATCCCCTGGACAGAGAAACGTGGAGGGCTACAGCCCTTGGGGTTGCAAAGAATCAGCTACAACTGAGCACGCACACATGCACAAACTACGAGGATGCGAGCTCTAAATACTCCAAGCAATTGCTTGAGAGATTTTCCTGCACAGAAAATGCAAGGATTAACCCAAACGATGTGTTCTGATGGTGAGAACCCCCAATTTTCTTCAGCATAATAACAAGGGCCCTAATAGTCGGCTTACAATCACTAATCTAAGGTATTTGAGGATTTCTTCTTGGGAAATTTATGACTCAGAAGAAAAGACCACCTGACAATGACTTCATACAATCCTCTATAAGCATCTAGATTAATATCAATGAAGATCACTAGATGATAGGTATTCATAAGGAGCCTCTAGTCTATGTTGTAGTATTCTCTTATCTATTAACAGAAACAAAAATTTATCTAAAACATCACTAATGAAAGACAAAAGTCAAAATAAACAGGAAAAAAAAGAGAATTGTTGAGAATATAAAAGGAACCAAAGACAACTACTAAAAGAAAAATAAGCAAGCAACAATTTTGGGTTTTTTGAAAAACAAGACAAGACAGGGGCTCCATTAAATAAAAGCAAGATATTATGTGAAAGAAATAGTCAAAAACTAAAAAGTGCTATAAAGGGAAAGTTGAAGATGTGGTTACTTAAGGTTAGTTGGAAAGCTGGAAACTAAGTCAAAATGGAAAGTAAGACCAAAGTTAAATAATTAGTCTAGAACATTTAATATCTTGGTTATAGAATTTCCAGAAAGTAAAAAAGGGAAGAAAATCACCAGAAAAATAATACAAGAAAATGTCTAGATAAGAAGGATACGATTCCTAGATAAACATTACAATGAGTGACTAACAAAATAAAAGAGGCAGGGATATATGAGTGTTCATTACAAAAAACAGTCTGAAAAAATAAATGGAGAAATGAAATGTGTTTTTTGAAGATGTCTGTTGCAATGTTATTTACAATAACAGTTTTTTTTAATTGAGAAAATAGCCTTAAATTTTAAAAGATATAACATTTTGATTTAGATATTATGCTAAATTTTAAAATATTTTAAA
Organism: Oreotragus oreotragus; assembly: GCA_006410675.1. NCBI lineage: Eukaryota > Metazoa > Chordata > Mammalia > Artiodactyla > Bovidae > Oreotragus > Oreotragus oreotragus. The sequence goes on along the minus strand of SJYX01016706.1, from coordinate 56,518 downwards.
TTTATATATTAAGAATGAAAATAAAATAAAACATACAGAAATCCCAATTCTTTCCCTCTTTAAGTTTTTTTTTTTTTTAAATAACACATTGAGCTTCAATCATGTCCAACTCTTTGTGACCCTATGGACTGTAGCTCACTGGCCTCCTCTGTCCATGGGATTCTCCAAGCAAGAATACTTTAGTGGATTGCCATGCCTTCCTCCAGGGCACCTTCCCAACGGAGAGATACAACCTGGGAAGTCCTTTAAGACATAAGTTTTACACTAAAACTTATCACGTAAATACAGTTGTATCATTCACTTTTACATATCCAATAGAAATTATTAGCAGAAACTAAATTATGGTGCAAAATAACTTTTAGTAGAAAAGTATAAAAGTTACTAAGGGAAAATGAGAATCAATACATTTATGTTAAATTAAAGTAATAGAGAACCAATTCAAATAATTATTAAAGCATCAGTGAGAGCTGAGAGTATACCAAAATCATTAAAAGGCCAAAATAAATTTAAGATCAAATTTGACTTAGCACAAATTGAAGAGTATAGATTATACTTTTCACTGTGAATTTATGAATATATATGAATATTATGAATATATACCCTCTAATTAAAGAAAATCAATTTTGTTATGAATTAACAGTAAACATGGGTGAGCTATATATACACCATTGTGAATAAATATATTTGTATACATTTTCTTTATTTCATGTAACAAAGCACCTAATTGCCTTACTGGGAAAGTATTCAGAGAGAAAAAATAAAAATCATTGTTGTTATTTAAGTCTGGATCCTGGACCTTAGCTAGCACTCCTCTTTGTATTTATAATATAATATAATATAATAATTTAAAATATATTTTCTGATTGTCTACTAAATGATAAGCATTTTTCTCATCATTGGGATAGAGGATGAAACAAATTTACAGCAATCTTCTTTCTTACATTACTCTCATATATCACTCCAAATAAACGTTTCCCATAAATTAATCTGTTTTTCTCAACTGAAACAAATTCTTTTACTTTGATATTTGCTGGTGTAGGCAGAGTACAATTAATCATTACAGTCAGATGAACACATTTGACATTTTATTATGCTTTCATTTTTATTGTCTCCTACACACAGTTAGAGATAATTTTGTATTATCTGTAGAATGCCTGAAACATAACAAGCATTGCCTAAAATAAAAAAGAATCAAAAGCATGACAAATTTACAGCATAGCCATGAATATCAAAGCCTCTATTTGCTATGGTAACTAAAATGGAAATCTCCCCTGAATGGGCATTAAGTGTCTTGCTGTCATAACTTGTTATTAAGGCCTTGTAAGCAACATAAAAGATTATTAGAGATGTCAAAACCTATGTTTCAAAGTAATGTTTTTATCAGGAAGAATAGCATGATGTCATAGTTTGTACTTTCTTGAGCATCTATGGCTTAGAAAAGTGCATATAAAAGCAAATAGTTGCAATAATAAGCAGGTTGTGCTGCGAGTTAGCCAAGGTGCCTTACCCGGGCAACTGTGATGCCTATCTAGGTGCTTTGGTCTGGAAAAAATTTGTCATTTAACTGATGGCAACATATTTTAGCTAGTAAAGCACTTCTCACAGCTGAATTTTCCTAAAATAAGAATGCATCTTTTACTTCAATAGGTTTTTCTTTTGTGATATGTTCACATACCTATATTTGCACTCTTGAGAATTCTTGTCGAGAATTCTTGTCTCAAAGTACTATCAAAGAAAAATACTTTAGTCAAATGCATTAGTGCTTGTGTGAAGTTGTATAAGCACACAATAAGCCCACTCGCCAGCACAGAGGAAATATAAAACTTGGTGAGAAAAGTATAAAAGGTAGTTATTTGCATACTAAAATGTTTGTTTAGAGATGCAGATTAAAGTATTTTTTTTGGTTAATGTCAGTTAACCAAAATTATCTCTAACTGTGTTGTGTAGGAGACAATAAAATGAAAGCATAATAAAATGTCAAATGTGTTCATCTGACTGTAATGATTAATTGTACTCTGCCTACACCAGCAAATATCAAAGTAAAAGAATTTGTTTCAGTTGAGAAAAACAGATTAATTTATGGGAAACGTTTATTTGGAGTGATATATGAGAGTTTGGTTAATGACACATCTCCGTCTCATGTTTCTGCCTTAAGAGCAGAGGCAATTAGACTATCTTTCCAGAATGTCTTTCCATAATGTTTAGTCACCAGTCTGCAAAAAAATAGTGTCTCCCTCCAGAGCAGAGGAGGTCATTGCACTTTTAAGCCTAATAAAGACAGTCCCATCTTGGTGAGGGTCTGGGTACGTTTGCTGCAGCATATTAAAAATGATCCCATAGGTTGGGTGTTCTTTGGGTACCAACCCATACAGAATCCACCTGGGTAATCACCATGCCTCATGGGGCTTGAGGGGCAGTAAGAGCCAGCTTAAGCAACTGGTGCCATGAAATGAAGTCCTCTGACCCAAAGATCTCATGATTTCTGCCAGCGTCTATGAAACTGTGACAGACTAACCTTATAGTTTGTAAATAGGGCAAAAATCTGAGCCCTACAAGAATTCCTCACAGCTGACAATTTTAGGATTTGGAACAAATCCTAAAAAAAAAATGGAAAAAAATTTAGAAGGTCCTAGAAAATAACCTCTGAAGAACAAATAAAGACTGAAGGAAGCCTTTATTAACTACAGCATTTGTCTCTCAGTTGTGATAAATAGCAACCAAAAAACATTGGCAACACCTTTTTTCTTTAAAGAGCAGTTAACTAAATATTCTAAGCATTTGGGGCCATCTGTTGCAACTATTAGACTGTCACCATAATGGGTAAGCAATCATAAATAATTTATAAACGAATGCACATGTCTTCTGGGTCAACCACTTTGTTGGTGTATAATAGTATTCTCTTAAGATCCTTTGTGGTTCTGGGTACCACTTGCAATGTTTCCTTTATCATTTCTAATGTTTTAGCCTTCTCTCTCTTTTTCTTAGTCTAACTACAAATTTGTTGAACTTGTTTACCTATTCAAGCTCTCTCAGATCTTATTACACTATTGCTGATTATGTGTGTGTGTTCTCAGTTGTTGAGTCGTGTTGATTTTTTGAAACTCCATAGACTGCCGACCCCAGAGACGGCAGCCCACCAGGCTCCTCTGTCCATGGGATTCTCCAGGCAAGAATACTGGAGTGAGCTGCCATTTCCTTCTCAAGGGGATCTTCTCAACCCAGAGACTGAACCCATGTCTCCTGCATTCGCAGGAGGGGTCTTTACCTCCGAGACACCTGGGAAGCCCCTATTGATTGTAAGTGGTCTTTTTTTCTCCAGCTTCCCTTTTCCCATAGGATTTCCACATCACCGTATGGGTGAATTTCTAACACACAAATCCTACAGTTTACTTCTTGAGCTACCTCCAGTGTGCTCACAGGGTGCCACTGTCAATGCAAAAATCAGATTATTTACTCCCTGCTCCTTCCACACTCTTCTCTGTTCCACAGCTAAACCATGCACTTTTAAAACTTTTGGAAACTAATTCATGCTGTCCTTTTTAAGCAGAATATTATTCCAAATCCTCTTGTCTATTTGATGACCTTCTACTTCATGATCCTTCTGTTTTGTTAGCTTTGTACCTCATTTTACCTATTGTGACCAAATGGATTGGCACATTATTTTTAATTTATGTAGCAATGTGAAAGTCACTATTAAAGCAGAACTTTGGAGAAGGCAATGGCAACCCCCTCCACTACTCTTGCCTGGCAAATCCTGTGGACGGAGAAGCCTGGTAGGCTGAAGTCCATGGAGTCGCTAGGAGTCAGACACAAATCACAGACTTCACTTTGACTTTTCACTTTCATACATTGGAGAAGGAAACAGCAACCCACTCCAGTGTTCTTCCTGGAGAATCTCAGGGACAGGGGAGCCTGGTGGGCTGCCGTCTCTGGGGTCGCACAGAGTTGGACATGACTGAAGCGACTTAGCCTCAGCAGCAGCAGCAGCAGAACTTGCTGCATACTCTTGAATCTGCACATTTGTTTCTCCTAGTAGAAAGTAAGCCTTGGTGGACATTTCTTTCTCCTAATCCAAAATACCTAGCACAATGCCAGGTATTTACATAATAAGTATCTGTTGTGCGTAACAGGGATTTGCTAAATGTTTGTTGAACTTAATGGAATTTCTTACCATGTGTTCAACACTGCAAAATACTTGATCCATTCACTGTGTTTTCCAGAGTCCTTTTAAACTTTTCAAAAAGGGCGTTATTTTTCTGTCCTAACCCTAACTCCAAACATATTCATCATATTAAAATAACTCCTAAACTAACTCCTAAGGCTTATCCAAAAAGAATTTCATATGTATAGGCACATTGAACAAAATTTATTTAGCAATGACCACATGCCTAGTATTCTACTAGGTCTTGTGCATGAAGTATTAATAATAAACACATTAGAGAGGCTGCCACAGTCTGTATGTTTCCAGAAGACATCATCTTTATGTGCAGAAGAAAACAGTTAAGATTTGCTAATAGGTATTGAAATCTTTCAAAATGACCTGCATAAGCCTTATTATTTTTTAAGTCACATTAATAGCAGCATTTATTTTCTTTGATTTTAATGATGTTTCAATGGGTTGATACATGCTAAGTACATTAATTGAGCAAATGCTTGATGAGCATTAGCTTTTGTTATTGATGTTGGTGATAATAAATAGTAAATAGTTGAAGGAGAATTGATGCTTTTGAACTGTACTGTTGGAGAAGACTCTTGAGAGTCCCTTGGACAGCAAGGAGATCAAACCAGCCTTTCCTAAAGGAAATCAGTCCTGAATATTGATTGGAAGGACCACTGCTGAAGCTGAAGCTCCAATAATTTGGCCACCTGATGCGAAGTGACTCATTGGAAAAGACCCTGATGCTGGGAAAGATTGAAGGCTGGAGGAGAAGGGGGCGACAGAGGACAAGATGGTTGGGTGGCATCACCAACTCAATGAACACGAGTTTGAGCAAGCTCCAGAAATTGGTGATGGATAGGGGAGCCTGGCGTGAAGCAGTCAGCGGGGTTGCAAAGAGTCAGATAGACTAAGCGACTAAACTGAATTGAAGTGATTTGAAGGAGAAAACCAAAAGTGCTCAAACAATAACTAAGTAAACCTGATATTTTTTTGGAAATGCTATGTCAACACTCTTATAAGGGAAGTTTCTATTTGAAGCATTTAATTAGATATCTTCTAGTTTCTTTTGGTTTTAGGCTATTGCCTACCTTCTCTTCTGAATATATAGATAAGGAGGAATCAATGTCAAATATGTGGCTCAGCTGGTAAAGAATCCGCCTGCAATGCAGGAGACCTGGGTTCAATCCCTGGGTTGGAAAAATCCCCTGGAGAAGGGAAAGGCTACCTACTCCAGTATTCTGGCATGGAGAATTCCATGGGCTGTATAGTTCATGGGGTTGCAAAGAGCTGGACACGACTGAGCGACTTTCACGTGAACTTTCAATGTCAAATAATTTTTAAAATGAATTGATCAAGTAATTAATATCAAATGAGAAGTGCTTTTTTTTTTTTTTTTTAAACAGGAAGTATTGTGACTTAGGACTTCTGTCAGTACTTATTTATTGTGTTGTTGCATTAGTTGTTCAGTCGTGTCCCACTCTTTGCAATAGGCTGTAACCCGACAGGCTCCTCTGTCCATGAGATTATTCTGGTAAGAGTACTGGAGTGGGTAGCCATTCCCTTCTCCGGGGTATCTTTCTGACCCAGGGATCCAACCCAGGTCTCCCGCATGGCAGGCAGATTCTTTACCGTATTGCTGAGAAAGCATTGCAAAATTTTGCAAAATGTCTAGAATCAATTTGATCGAAATGTTGGAAGTAACATTTGGGACTTCCCTGGAGATTCAGTGGCTATGACTTCACCTTCCAACACAGGGGGTGTGGGTTCGAATCCTTGTCAGAGAGCAGAGATCCCACATGCTTTGTGGCTCAAAACAATAGCAACAACAAAAAAAACAGAAGCAATACTGTAACAAATTCAATAAACACTTTACAAAGCCTCCACATCAAAAAAATCTTTAAAAAAAAAGTGGTGGGAGTGAGATGCATTGAAAAACTTACATTAGAAAAAGCTAGTGGTTAAATTGAGGTCTCCAGTTCTTTAACCTCCATGACCTAAGAAAAGGAAAACATTCCCTCTTACTCAATAAGGAAAAAAATTACTGTGGGAGATCTGAGAACTGGAGAAATCCCTGGAGAGACAAGAAGTGTCTTATAATGTGAGTCAAGACTGAATTTTGTTTTATAATGAATTGCAAAAGTAGATCTGTTTTACAATGTTCAGGTAAAATATTTTTTTCAGTTTTACTTACTATGCCTAAGAGAGTATAATGTGCCCTGTGAATACAGCCATGCATTAAACTGACCTGGCCACACAGTATTCACAGTGTATGTGGGAGAAAGAGCATTGGATACACACAGATATGGTTATATGGGGTGGGGCATTTGTCAAGCAACAGACGAGTCATGTTAAATTTCCTGGAGGTGTTTGTATATGACTTAATTCTAAAGAATGACTAGAAGACTGGCAAAGAACAGGGAAAGGTGTACGAGTCAGGCACTCATGGCCTCCTAGGTAACATAAGCAAAGCCAGAGAACTGAGAAAGAGGTTTGAGTTATGTAAACTGTATTCAAGGAGGTGGGTGGTGCCTGAACATACATCCTGCAAAATTGTGCTTGGACAAGTGAACAAGGTCCAGACCAGACCGCACACGCTCTGCTATGGGGGTATAGCTTTTCTCATAGAAATATATAAGCCAGAGCACAGGATGATCACACTTAGAGTTTATCCAGAAAGCACCCTGACTAAAGGGTGGAATTAAAAGTCTAAGACAGGGCCTGGGAAGCCCTGAAGTGCTTACTGTGAAGTCCAGGGTGAGTGATGATTATAGCAGCTTAGAGGAAGGGTGAAGATGAACTTCATTCAGAAATTCCTAGGGAGAAGTTTGCAGAACTTAGTGACTGCATGGGAAGATGGGTGACAGGCAGGCTTCAGAGTTGACTGCCTCATTTCTAACATGAGTCATTTAGAGAACGATGCTTCCAGCTACTGAGAAACTACTCAATGGAAACTGGATTTCACTGTTTGAGAAGAGCAGATGGGCATCCTTGTTCAAACTGTGAAGATCACTGTATACATCACTTGTTTTTAGGAAATCATATCAGAGAACTTTTGGTGAATTTTTTAGCATGCTATATCCTCATGTTCAGACTCTGACATAAATATCATCTATGTTTTTCCCTCATAGATGGAACAGTTTTCAAAATCTCTATTATTTTTAGTAGAATGAGAACCTTTGTGTATTTAAAAAAAAATCTTTTTTAAGCACTTCAGAAAAGCATAATGATAAAATAAATTCTCCTCCAAATGCACCAAGACAAAAAATCACCACAGATAATATTTTGGTACACATACTTCCAGGCAGGCTTCCCTGGTGGCTTACTGGTAAAGAATTTGCCTGCAAGTGCAGGAAATATGGATTTGATCCCTGATCTGGGAAGATCCCCTGGAGAAGTGGCAACCCACTTCAATATTCTTGCCTGGAACATCCCAAGGACAGAGGAACCTGGCAGGTCACAGTCCATGTTGTCACCAAATAGTCAGACACAACTTAGCAAATAAATAATCACATATACTTCTAGTATAACTTCATAGATGAACATATTTAAACATACAGTTGCAAATGGAGCTATAGTATGCATCAGATAGTTAGACACCTTGTACTTAGACATCATTCTATGATATACATTTAAAAGATATTTTTAAAGTTTAGAAATTATATGCCATTTTACCACCATATTAAACATCTCCAAGTAAAGTTCTGTTCACATTATTAATTTATTTTCTCAGAACGAATGCCAATAAGGAGAATTGCCTTTCCATCTCACCTAAATATGCATGTTTTTGATATATATATATATAGCTAAATTGTTTTTAAAATGGAAATATCATATTATACTCCCAATAACATACTTGATTTTGTCTTCATGCATTTAGTATTTCTCAACTTTTTCTAATTATATGTACAATGATATGTTTTCCATGATATCACAAAATCCAACACCTATCCACAATAAAAATTCTCAGTGAGTATTGATCTAGAAAAAAGAATAAGATTTGTCTCAGGACACCAAAGTATTTTCTTTAAAACTTATAAAAATTGCTAATAATCAGGAAATATTTATCGATTTGACATTTTTCAATTAAAGTGTTTCTTTACAAAACACCATGAAGAATGAGAAAATAAGCTGCAGAACTAGAGAAGATTTTTTTTTTCATGGATAATTTATATAGGCTATGGATAGAAATCCTACATCCCATGGGTCAGTATATCACCATTATCTGATATTTGTTTTTCCTTTTACTATTTGCAGCCTAAGAAGAGCTACACATTTCTACAGAATGAAAAAAAAAAATCTACAGAAGACTACTTTATGATAGATGAAAATTATCCGGAATTCACCTTTCAGTTTTACAGGAATACAGCCATACGTGTTTATGCACATATCGTGCATAGTTGTTGTAAATGAGATTGAGCAGTTGAATTGAGCTCAGTGAAAAACTGAGCAGTTGAATCCTATGTGTGGTGCTTCCATGGCTTCATAGCCCTGCTTCGTGCACCACAAAACCACTATGGTGCACTGATAACCCAAAAGTATTTAGAGTGTCATACACTGGTGTGCCACAGAGTTTTATTTTATTCACTGCAATACCAGAGCTTATCCACCATGTCCAAAAAGGAAAAAAAAAAAAAGTTCTAATTGGACTTCCACTGTCACACTTCTAAGTTACATTAAGTTCTGGAACATTTTTGTTATTTTCAATACATTAAACAATCTATTTTTGATCATTAAGCAATGGCACTAATGTAGTGCGAAAAGAACGCCATGTTCTTTGAAATGACCAGCCTAAAGCAGTCATCACAATATTCTGAAATCATAGAACAGCAATATTGAGAAAAAGTGGGAAATTTAAACAGGGATATTCATCACAGCATAATTTTTTCCCAAAATGCAAAGTGGAAATGAGAACAGCGAAGAAGTACGTTTGCAAGTGGCTCATTTGTTAACTAAGAGGGGAAAACGCATTTATTGATATTTATGGTGAGTTAATTAAATTATGTCTAATTACAGCAGCTGTTAAAAGTGTCCAAAGAAAATTAATTTAGTTATGTATATTAGTCTTTCAGTAAACAATTCTTCAAAAAGCTAAGGGCATTGGAAGCAGTATCAGTAATCTTATTTCTTAAGACATTGTTTCTAGTAGTTGCCCTTGCCTTTTGACACATCAACAGATGTTATCAATACTATTCACTTATTTATCAGAGGAATCAATGCAGAGTATGAAGTAACTTGGTGGCTCACATGGTAAAGAATCTGCCTGCTATATGGGAGATCCACGTTTGACCCCAGGGTCAGGAAGATCCCCTGGAGAAGGAAATGGCAACCCACTCCAGTATTCTTGCCTGGAGAATCCCATGGACAGTACAGTCCACGGGGTTACAAAGAGTCAGACACAACTGAGCGGCTTTCATTTTCACGTGAAGTGACTTAAGAACTGGCTTCTGTGACTATCTGCACAACTACAAAAGGAAATATTTTCAAGGAAATTGAGAAAATGCAATTTCAGTTTAACCTAAAGTAGAATATTCCAAGATGTGTAACAGATGATAGTTGTAAACATATGTGTGTGTGTAGCAGTAAAATTTTTCATTGGAAATATTTGCAAATTTTATGAAAATATAAAGGGTCTAAAGACTATAATTACTTAATATGTCATTCACCATCATGTGAAAAAGGTGTAGGAAATATTTGAAGTTATAATGTGTTATTGAACCAGTATCATCGGTGGAATCTTCCATTGCTCTCTCAGATTTGGCCATGGATATTCTGTAAATTTTGTCAGAAATAGAAGTTAAAATTCTCTTGCCTACTACTTGTTGATTATATCAGTTCAGTTCAGTCGCTCAGTCGTGTCTGACTCTTTGCGACCCCATGAATCACAGCACGCCAGGCCTCCCTATCCATCACCATCTCCCGGAGTTCACTCAGACTCACGTCCATCGAGTCCGTGATGCCATCCAGCCATCTCATCCTTGGTCGTCCCCTTCTCCTCCTGCCCCCAATCCCTCCCAGCATCAGAGTCTTTTCCAATGAGTCAACTCTTCTCATGAGGTGGCCAAAGTACTGGAGTTTCAGCTTTAGCATCATTCCTTCCAAAGAAATCCCAGGGTTGATCTCCTTCAGAATGGACTGGTTGGATCTCCTTGCATTC
>SJYX01016706.1:0-43082 GCA_006410675.1 Oreotragus oreotragus | reverse complement strand
GGATTTGAAACAGCTCAACTGGAATTCCATCACCTCCACTAGCTTTGTTCTTAGTGATGCTTTCTAAGGCCCACTTGACTTCACATTCTAGAACATTAATAAAGGTCTGTTGTGATTATTCAGGATCAAGATTGAAATTTTTCTGAAAAAGAACAACCTTTATCCGCCATTACTGATTATTAAATGGCCTTGAAAATCAGATTTTTTTGAATAAATGTTTCTTAATTCAGTCTACAAGGTAGAACAATATTGTGTGAAAATTATATTGTGGTAAATCCATTTCACTAAAATTTTTTCATTCACAGGTTATGTCATTCTTTTTTCCCCCATTTCTTATGTTATAAAATTTAAAACAAAAAATGAGATCTCTCTTTCTACACAGTTTTTGTTGATACATTTTCTGAGATAAAACTACAGTCTAGAAGCAATGTATATGTAAAGAAATTTTCTATGTTTTAAAATTAAATTATCTACAATTAAGGAACTTTGGCATAATCTTCAGTTAGAATTGATTAATTGACAATGTAATGGCATGCTTAAAGGCAAATAACAAGAGTAGGAATTAATAGGATACTATAAAAAAAACTTTCAGTGAATGAACATGATCAGTTAAAATCATGGACTGCCTTCTATGTTTGCTAGGACCTATGTGTGTGACAAGATACTTTCAAAGATGAAGAAATATGAAAAAAATCTCATTATAGATCAGCATGAAAGGAGAAAATTTACAACCAAATTTTTAACACATCATCTAATCTTGTTCTTTTTATGACAAGTTTCATTGACTATATGTTAGTCATTTGAATGTCTGGTCCTCGACTAAAAATAAATGACTGAATACAGACTGACACATGAATATTTATATCATCTAAACAATTAATTCATGCTCTTTATTTTGTACTTAGTACTGAAAATATGGTGTTCAATTTAGGACACCCTCCACAGATGTTTTTATTTATTATTTATATCATTCTAGATAATAAAATACTGACAATAAAAGTATAAATTGTTTTGTGGTCTATTAGTCTAAGTTCAATAAATATGTAACTTTATGTTTAGCTAATATAGATTTAGAGAAGTTATGCCAGTTAGAAGAAATTTTCTTAGGATGAATATAAGCATTTTATTACTCCTAGAAAATCTGGTCTCTCTCTACACATTATTCCACGTTTTGAAAGTTTAGTTCAAGTCCGGATATTTCAAGATGTAGATTGGCTTTAATTCAAGAGAAGGCCTTTATTTTCAGAGAAATAATAAGGAAATTGGACAGCTCTACTCTATGCTATATTATCTTCTAATTGCTAGCTATTTCCACAAATTATTACCATTATTTTAAGAAATACCTGTGATTCTTTAAACTTTTCCAAGCTGAAATGATTTCTTGCATGAGTAGAACAGGGTATTGATACCAAAATCCTTACCTGTGATGTGATGGCTGCTGCTGCTGCTGCTGCTGCTAAGTCACTTCAGTTGTGTCTGACTCTGTGCGACCCCACAGACAGCAGCCCACCAGGCTCCCCCGTCCCTGGGATTCCCCAGGCAAGAACACTGGAGTGGGTTGCCTTTTCCTTCTCCAATGCATGAAAGAGAAAAGTGAAAGGGAAGTCGCTCAGTCGTGCTGAGAGTATAATTAAATAATTCAAGTGCAATAGTTTAAGAATTTTTGGGAAATTTAGATAAAGGTATTAGATAAGTGAAATTCTTGGAAAAGATGATGAAATGAATATTTTCCCAAATATATATATATAAATTGGGAGGCCTCTCTTCAGCAAAAAAATGCTCCTCTGTAAAACAAACTGTATTTTTACAAAAATTAATTATCTTTTACAAAATTATTTGTACTTATAAACATTATTAGATAGATTTTATTTTATTTTATTTTAGTCAAAAATATTTAGACTGTTTTCTTTGTATTTTCTGATAAAAAAAGAATGCTATCATGCACCAAGTCCAATATAGTACTGTAAAGTAAAATAAAGTTAAAAAATAAATAAATAAAAACTCATCTTCTAAAAAGTAAAAAAAAAAAAAAAATCCATCTTCTGTGACAAGCTCACTAGGCCAATTAAAAAAAAAAAAGAATGCTATCAAATACTATAACCCTTAACATAATTGTCACAGAGCTAGGCTTTATTACTTTGGTTGTTAAGCTGAAGTGTGAGAGAATATAGACCAGGAAAANTAAAAACTCATCTTTTAAAAAGTAAAAAAAAAAAAAAAAAAAATCCATCTTCTGTGACAAGCTCACTAGGCCAATTAAAAAAAAAAAAGAATGCTATCAAATACTATAACCCTTAACATAATTGTCACAGAGCTAGGCTTTATTACTTTGGTTGTTAAGCTGAAGTGTGAGAGAATATAGACCAGGAAAACATACATAATACTGAATCTGGCAACATCTGGACTAGTGTGCTAATAATATAAAGAAGACGGTTTCCTTATAATTTAATTATGCCTCAAAGTTGTTAAAAGATTATCTAATTTTTTGCTTTTTTTCTGAAAAGTAGACACTTTTGTTTCTTTTTTCCTATTCAAACACTCATTTGTTTAAATATTCTGTGAACAATTTTGCAATCTAATAAAAATTTCAAGAAATAAGTTTAGCAAATGTTAAAAAAAACAATTATAGGGTTTATTAGCTCATCATTTGGCTTCATTTAAGCTGAATTTTAAAACAAAATAAGAATCTGAAGAATAAAAACCAAAACACAGGTTAACAATACTAAAGAATACCATAATATTTGTAGCAGAGGTGATGTCATTGCAATGAATGAGTATGACAGTCAAGTACATTCTTTTGCCTCTAGTTTTTAGTGTATATGGATACATATATTTAAGAGTAGAAATGGAAAAGCAGAACTTCATAACAAATTTATTTCTGAGGAGTTTGCCATTTATTCAAAAGCTCTTATTGTTTCAGCTTTTTCCAAGTTATTTATGGATATATTTTCCTTCTTTGTTTCTGTCCATGTAAAATCTCATAAAAATGCAAAAATCAGCCTTAAAAGGTTTTTAACTGGCTGTTCCCATTTGATGGTTAAAAATTTCCTCAATTTTGAGATAAAAATTAATATAACAGTTACTGAATGAGTCTACCAGCTGAAAAATTAACTGATAATCAGCAAAGGTTCTTGATTTTCTAAAAATAATTTATTTGGAAAGACTATTTTAGTGTAAAAACTAGTATTAAAAACTAAAAGCTCTAGTTTTTATTCATTTTCATTAGAATTTAATATACTGCCCTCAGTTATTATGGTAACAGTTACTCAGAATGAACAAAATAAGTGCCTAAGGTACACAGTTTGTTATAATGGGTACCGCTTGAAATGTAACCATAAGCTTTAAATTCTTATGATATCATTGTTTAAATCCATAGTTACTATTCTCCATGCACTGAGAAATTGTCTGCTTTATAAACATCTATTATTATGGCAGTCATAAACAAATATCTGTTGAGTACCTAATATGTGCAAGGGACTGGAGACTTCATCATAAACAGGAGGACAGTATGTCAACATTAATCACATATAATTTGATGAAGGTCATTACACTTATGTAAATAGAATAATGGGAAAACAGAGCTAGTAAGTAAATATCATATCACCAGGGAAATGACAAGATTTTTTGTAAAGGTAATATTTGACCTAGGTATCTAAAGATAGGAGTTTCTCAGTGAGAGACATTCAGCCATGAGGAAAAAGCACAAGCAAATGCACAGATAAAAGAAAAACCTCTGACCAGTTTTTATAATACACGTAAAAATGAATTCAGAGAAAAGCCATTGAGGCTTTTTTTTTTTTTTTCTTAAACTCAATGTAAACAGGACTAGTTGATAGATAGGAACATTTAATGAGGAGAAGAAAATTACAAATGTCTCTAAATAATAATAAAAAAAATAATATGAACGAAAATTAGATTTGGGGAGGTAGGAAAGTTCAGAACTAAAAAAAATGGGTACAAAGGGGAATTTGCTAGTGGTCAAATTTTACTAAAATGGGAAATGCCTTTTTGGTAGAAGTTTGATTTTTGTGACGCTTTAAATGCTCTAGTTTAGGTGGTGTTGCTTTAAATCTACTTTTAAATTTATTTTTAAAACAAACATTTGTTATATGTTTAAATGACATGGACATATAACAAATGTTTGTTTTAAAAATAAATTTAATGACATGGGGGCTTCCCTGGTGGCTCAGAGGTTAAAGTGTCTGCCTCCAATGCGGGAGACCCAGGTTTGATCCCTGGGTCGGGAAGATCCCTTGGAGAAGGAAATGGCAACCCACTCCCAGTATTCTTGCCTGGAGAATCCCATGGACAGAGAAGCCTAGTAGGTTACAGTCCACCGGGTCGCAAAGAGTCGGACACGACTGAGCGACTTCACCTCACCTTAAATGACATGGAAAATATTGAAAGAAATTATATTAAACTCAAATAAAATAACTTTTTCTCATATATATATCTTCATTTTTCATTACAAAAAATGATCTTAACATTGTAGAAAAATAGCTATAATGAAATACAAACTGTTACTATTCAAAATCCTCCTCCAGCTTCTTAGAATTTGGGTGTGGCAGGTTACAGAAAGTGATCACTCCTTGAGAATCCCGATAGTTATCTATGATGGTAGACTGAGGTGAGGTGAGGTGAAGTCACTCAGTCGTATCTGACTCTTTGCGACCCGGCGGACTGTAACCTACTAGGCTTCTCTGTCCATGGGATTTTCCAGGCAAGAATACTGGAGTGGATTGCCATTTCCTTCTCCAGGGGATCTTCCCGACCCGGGGATCGAACCCGGGTCTCCCGCATTGGAGGCAAACGCTTTAACCTCTGAGCCACCAGGGAAGACATGGTGGTAGATTAGAAAGCCAAAATGAAATTACTCAGAAATGCTGATAGTGCATATTTTCTTGGAAAAGTTTGAATTGTTTGGTGCTGTCCAACACTGGGGCTCAGGGCAGACCACCCCAAAATATGCCTCAATGGCACACTGATTATTTTGAGTTAAAGTTACGTAGAAGAGGGTCATTGAAAAAGGGATACACTGACACTCTGCCTGTCTCACTGAAAGCAGGAACTAAACCTCTCATGGAAAAGGTGTCCTCCCTGCATCTGCAGATGGAAAGATACTCACCTCACCAGAGACAGAGAACCTGGGGCCAGGGAAGCCTCTAGAAATAGACTTAGGAAGTTAAAGTGTTGCTCAGTCGACCCTGACTCTGTGACCTTATGGACTGTAGCCCGCCAGGCTTCTCTGTCCATGGGACTCTCCAGGCAAAAATACTCGCGTGGGGTGCCATTTTCTCCTCCAGGGAATCTTCCCCACCCAGGGATCAAACCCACATCTTCAAACTGCAGGCAGATTCTTTATTATCTGAGGCACCAGGGAAGTCCAAAAACAAACCTTGCTCGTTTAATTTATTGCCGCTGCTGCTGCTAAGTCGCTTCAGTCGTATCCGACTCTGTGTGACCCCATAGACGGCAGCCCACCAGGCTCCTCCGTCCCTGGGATTCTCCAGGCAAGAACACTGGAGTGGGTTGCCATTTCCTTCTCCAATGCATGAAAGTGAAAAGTGAAAGCAAAGTCTCTCAGTCCTGTCGGACTCTTAGCGACCCCACGGACTGCAGCCCACCAGGCTCCTCCATACATGGGATTTTCCAGGCAAGAGTACTGGAGTGGGGTGCCATTGCCTTCTCCATTAATTTATTGCCCCAAGCCCAAATTCTGCTCAGGCTCCTTATTCACTAAACACCCGAAGCCCAAGTTTCTTCGTCCTGTCAATTTCTCACAGATTTATTGTTTCTTTGCTAAAAAGTGTAAAAGCTGTCTGCTTTTCTTAGATCCTATTTTTATGAGACCACTGCCCTCACAAATAAATTTGTTTTTATTCTACCCGCTCATCTGTCTTGGGTCCATTTTATTATTAGTCCACCCATAGCAATTCAAGGAGATCTGAGGGGGGAATTTCCTCCTCTTCCAAACAAACAAGTTTCTCATACAGTTTAGTATCTTCTTAGCTACTCCCTGTGCCTCCCAAAGCTCCCAAACCATTCTGGGTCTAAATCAGCAACATGGAGCACACTATGCAAGTAAAATGGATTTGGTGCATTTATTTATTGCAGATTATTGTTAATCTTTCATGTGTTCATGTAAATCTTCTTAAATTCAAAGAAAAATGTTACCATGGTGCTTAAGTGCAGCCATGAAACTAAAAGATACTTGCTCCTTAGAAGGAAAGCTATGACAAACTTAGCATATTAAAAAGCAGAGAAATCACTTTGCTGACAAAGGTTCCTATCGACAGTCAAAGCTATGGTTTTTCCAGTAGTCATGTACAAATGTGAGTGTTGGACCATAAAGAAATTGTGGTGCTATAGAAGACTCTTGAGAGTCCCTTGAACAGCAAGGAGATTAAACCAGTCAATCCTAAAGGAAATCAGTCCTGATTATTCATTGGAAGGACTGATGCTGAAGCTGAAATTCCAATACTTTGGCCACCTGCTGTGAAGAACAGACTCACTAGAAAAGACCCTGATGTTGGGAAAGATTGAAGGCGGGAGGAGACAGGGGTGGCAGAAGATGATAAGATCAGATGGCATCACCAACTAAATGGACATGAGTTGCAGCAAATTCCAGGAGATGGTGAAGGACAGGGAAGTGTGGCATGCTGCAGTCTATGGGTCGCAAAGAGTCGGATGGGACTTAGCAACTGAACAACAATGTGAATAAAAGCTTATTTGGGGAATTTTCACCATCATTCTATCCTTTTTGGCAACTTGCACTAATGTTTTATATATTTCTGGGATAATGTACTAGGCATCCTCAAAATCAATGCATTACCTACACTCCAAGCTGAGAAAACTTTCAAAATGAATTTACAATATGAAATTGCAAAGGGTGCAATTGTGGTTTCAGAAGAAAATTTAAGTTCCTATCAAAAAATATTCTTTATTATCACAAAACCAGAGTTCTTAGTACTATTGACAATCACATATCACAAAATAGTCATTCTATTAAAAATAATAAATCAATTTATTATTTTTAAAACAACCTAGTCTAGAAGAATTATCTCCTAGAAAAATATGTGGCTCAATATACAGAAATATATGAAATTATTTCTGAAGGAACTGGCCAGGTGAATTATAATACCAACTTTTTCTTTCCCCCTTTTTCCTACATTTACTAAAAGTAAGCATGGAAAAGGGAATAGAAGCATTTTTCATGATTACCCTCTCACTTTTGATATTATCCTAGACTCCTGATAATAAAACTGGGTGCTCTAAAAGCTGGCTCATTGCTTAGAGAAAAAACAGAAAGAACTATAAAGCATTTTATTAGCAGAGAGAGTGATGCAATTTCTTCTCTAGCATCTCTTTTAATTTAAATTTCATTCCCTAAAAAGCCCACAGATACCCTGTGGTAAAGTATAGACCATAATAGAAAGTACAAAATGAAGAAAAGCTATATTTTGGAACAGTTCAAGCATTGCACTAAGGTGCCCAGAGGTGTTATATAGATGACCAACTCTATGTGCCAGTTGAGAATTCACTTGCTAATCAGCACTTGCAGGGCTGTGATTTTTCTTTTTCACCTCAGTAAATCTTTTATTTCAGGCTATCACATATTATTTTTAGGAGTTTCCCAAAAGTAATTGGTACTCTATTTCTAATTAATGGTCTTTGTGTTGTGCATGAACACACCTCAGTAGGTATGCTCTGATAATTCACTGATGAGGAAATATCCTACTCTAACAAATAAATATATATATTACCCATACTTGGTCACCTTGATGTTTTCTTATTTTTCTCTTTCTCCTTTCTTCTCTTTCTTCCTTTTCCTTCCTCTCACTGTTCCTTTCGTCTTCTTTTTCTCTCATTTTTCATCAACTCTGTTGGAAAGAAAGCTTCCCCACAAATATTGGACATTGCTGTGCAAACAAGGTTCTTTATATCACCGGAGTAAGAAAGCAAAAGGACTTCACGTCATACAACCCAAGTTAGTGAGAAATGGAGCATTTCTTGCCGTGTAAGTATACAAGGATGTCGCAGTTATCAGTGATTGCAGCCCTTCAGTGTGGACTGATGAGTCTGAAAGGTGCTCAGGAAGAATATCTGTGGTCCAGCAGCCACTCCCTACAGACTGCAGCCACTACCTACAGTGAGCCCTGAGGGAGCTCAGGATGTGAAAAAACAGGATGCTTGCCCCAGATAGCTGAGATGCATATGAGAGGAATGACTTCAGTGAACACAGACTCTTGCACCTTCCTGTACATTAAAAAAGCTCTAAATTCCTCAATTATAGATATCTTATTTCCTTTAATTAACAATAATTTTTGATGTTCAGACTACCTGCCCTTTGTTGCCAAACTTCTATGTAACCTGATTCATCCCTCTTTGACATAGGGACTAATTTAGGCTAATTATTTTTAAGAAACACAAGACTCAGGAATTTTTTGTTGTTGTTGCTGTTCTCTCTCCCTTAACTACCTAAAAAGAATGTAGATAGATCACCTGTTCCTGGAGTATAGCTACTACCAGAAATATCTGCAAAGAACATTGGACGCATGTGATGGGGAAACTTGGCAGGGCTTGGAGATCAAGTCCATTCTGTGTCTCATTGTCTCTGCCAGACCCAACAAGCATTTGTTTAACAAAAACTTGCTTTTTGATCTTCATGTAAATTGCCTTTCTCCCCTTTGAGGGGAGAGATCCCAAATTACTACCTGCCCTCCACCCCCACCACAAAGCCTCTCTTGCCTTTAGCTGAAGACAATACTTGAGATGAGGGTTTTTGATCATTTGGGGGAGTTACTGAGTTTTCCTCGGTCTCTCTTATGTACATGTGTTATTAAATTTTTATTTGCTTTTCTCCTGTTAATTCAATTCATAGACCAGCCATAATAAGTTGTGTGTGTGTGTGTGTGCACTTCAGTTCAGTTCAGTTCAGTCACTCAGTCGTGTCGGACTCTACAACCCCATGAATCGCAGCACGCCAGGCCTCCCTGTCCATCACCATCTCCCAGAGTTCACTCAGACTCATGTCCATTGAGTCAGGGATGCTATTCAGCCATCTCATCCTCTGTCATCCCCTTCTCCTCCTGTCCCCAATCCCTCCCAGAATCAGTCTTTTTCAATGAGTCAACTCTTTGCATGAGGTGGCCAAAGTACTGGAGTTTCAGCTTTAGCATCATTCCTTCCAAAGAAATCCCAGGGTTGATCTCCTTCAGAATGAACTGGTTGGATCTCCTTGCAGTCCAAGGGACTCTCAAGAGTCTTCTCCAACACCACAGTTCAAAAGCATCAATTCTTCGGCACTCAGTGTTCTTCACAGTCCAACTCTCACATCCATACATGACNAAGCCTTCCCAGCTCTCACCCTATGTTCCAACTTAAAGGATCTATCTCTGCATTATCCAGCTGTGTATCTCAATCTCTAAGGCGTTCTATTCTTTCATCTTTCCCCAAGGGTGTTCAGTGTGCAGCTCAAATTTCTCCTTGCCCAGCATACTTCTCATCCATCTGAAAAAATGCCTGAACTTTTTGTCATATCACACTTATAATCACTCAGACACCTTTCCTTCCCCAGGAAAACAGAAAAAAAACCAAACCACCATTCATTTCATATTAGCTAAGAGGGATACATGAATCATCTTCCATGAACAGTATTTCTTCACTATTTTGACATGAAGCTCATTTCTAGCACTATGAACCTAACTTCCTGTGCTGTGCATGAAACATCCATTTTTGACATTATCTTCCCCAAGTGAGTCTGCTGGAAATGACTCTCATCTTCCACAAGAAGGGATGTCCATTGCAATTGCTACTTGTTCTGGCAAACTCCCTCTCCTGAGCACTATTCACAAATAGTTTAGAAACTCTCCTTGACCATCATTAAAAATATACTTTAATTCTAGCAAAGGCAGACAAAAGGGACTGTTCAGGAACTGTCTCTTATACACATCTAGATGTGTATAAGAGACAGGACCAGATGCCATGATCTTCGTTTTCTGAATGTTGAGCTTTAAGCCAACTTTTTCAGTCTCCTCTTTCACTTTCATTAAGAGGCTTTTTAGTTCCTCTTCACTTTCTGCCATAAGGGTGGTGTCACCTGCATATCTGAGGTTATTGATATTTCTCATGGCAATCTTGAGTCCAGGTTGTGCCTCTTCCAGCCCAGCGTTTCTCATGATGTACTCTGCATATAAGTTATGTTCAACTCTTTGTTACCCCATGGACTGTAGCCCATCAGGCTCCTCTGTCCATGGGATTTCCCAGACAAGAACACTAGAGTGGGTTGGCATTTCCTACTCCAGCAGATCGTCCTAATCCAGGAATTGAACCCATGTCTCCTGCATTGGCAGGTGGATTCTTTACTACTGAGTCACTGGGAAAGCCCCAGAGTAAGTTAGAATGGTAAAAAATTGTTTCTTTCTCCAGACACCAAGATTCTCTCACTTCTACCCAGAGGTTTTCTACTCTAGTCTGTGCAACAGAAACAATGGTGATGTTTGTTTGTTTAGAAATTAATTTCTTTGGTTTGTGTGTGTGTAACATAAGAGAAATCTATTCTGAGGCCAAAAGCAGGTCATGACCAAGCAAGTACCTTGTGACACACATGCAGTGTGCTATAAGTGATCTGAGCTGTTATATAATTATTATTTACAAAATGTGGGGTAAGAGTGAGAGGCCTTGGGGTGAGAGAGCCTGATCATGCCATCTTGGCTAATTTGCTCTTTCAACTACAGGTTATTACAAAATATTGAATAAGTTCCCCATGCTATACAGTAAATCCTTCTTGTTTATCTATTTTATATATAATAACTTGTATCTGTTAATCCTATATACCTAATTTATCATTTCTCTTTCCTTTCCCTTTGCATCATGAGTTTGTTTTCTATGCCTGTGAGTCTGTTTCTGTTTTGTATATAGATTTCTTTGCATTTTTTTCCACATTTTTCTTATAAGTTATATCATACAGTATTTCTTTCTCTGTCTGACTTCCTTCACCAAGTGTAATACTCTCTAGATCCATCCAAGTTGCTGCAAATGGTAAGTTTCACAGAATTATAAACCTTGAAATTTCTATTCCAATATACATTCAGAAATACTATACAACACCATTTGTTTTGTCCATAATCAAAATATTTCCAATGCTGAAGGAACAACTACTAGACAAAATTAGACAGGACAGAAAGATTTTATTTAAGTCTATAATATTACAGTTGGCAGAGGCCAGAACTGAGTCTGAGCTGAACTCTGCTACAAAAAGAGGAGGTAGGTTTTAAAAAGAATCAGGGTAAAGGGGAGATGGTAAGCTATTTGTTTGTTATTTGGCTTTATAACATGAAGCAAGATGCGCATTGAGGCAGGTCCCTATGCTTCTACAGTGATCAGGAAATGGTGTATTCTTTTCCTTAATGATTATATTTCAAAGAGATGATTCCCAGGTTTTTGAGACAGATGTCTGGATTATGGGCTTCCCTGGTGGCTAAGACGTTAAAGAATCCACCTGCAGTTCAGGAAACCTGGTTTGATCCTTGAGTTGGGAAGATGCCCTGCAGGAGGGCATGGAAATCCACTCCAGTATTCTTGCCTAGATATCCCCATGGACAGAGGAGTGTGGTGGGCTGCAGTCCATGGGGTTGCAAAGAGCCAGGCACAGCTGAGTGACTAAGCACACATAAAATTATCAAGAGGCTTAAGAATATTTACTTATTTACTTAGCCACACCTCACAGCATGCAGGATCTTAGTTCTCCAACCAGGGATCAAACCTGGGCCACAGTAGTGAAAGCACCTAGACCTAACCCCTAGGCAGCCAGGAAATTCCCTAAGAAAATATACATTTCAAAGGAGTAGACAGAGGATTTACATTTATAAGTTTTCTGGAGCACTGTATCTAAGAAAATAAAGATCAGAGGTCTAGAATTTTTACTTCATCTCAATATCTCCCAAATCTCCATCCATTAAACTTAATAAGTGTTCCATGTGAACTTGAAGAAAATGTGTATTTGGCTGATGTTAGATGGAGGAATCTATAAATGCCAATTAGATTAAGTTGATTGATATTGTTGTTCAGGTCAACTATATCTTTACTGATTTTCTGCCTGTTTGATTTATAGCTGACAGGGGGATATGAAAGCCTCAAATTAAAATGGTGGATTTATCTATTTCTGCTTTCAGTTCTATATTTTTCCTCATTTATTTGAATTATTTTGTGTTCTTTTTATTATTTTGATGTTTATTATATCAGGTTCATGCATTTGGTATTGTTACGTCTTCTTGGAAACTGACCTTTTTATCATCATGTAATGACCCTTTTTTTCTGATAATTTTTAGTTCTGAGGACTGCTTTGTCTGAAACTAATATTGCTATACAATCTTTCCTTTCATTAGTATAAATAAGACATTTATTTTCCCATCCCATCACTTTGAGTCCATCTACATCTTCATATTTAAAATTTTTTATAGACAACCTATACTTGGTTGTTAGTTTTTGTTCCCACTTTGACTATCTCTGTCTCCTATTCTGGTGCACTTGGATCATCCATATTTAAAGTGGTTAGCAATATAGTTGGATAAATATCTACCATATCTGTAGGTTTTTCTACTTCCTGCATTTTTTAATCTCTTTTCTTGCCTCTTGTGGTTTTTATTAAATGTCATATAATTTCATTTTGTCTCTTCTCTTAGGTGTCAATGATACTTCTTTTAAAAAATAATGGTTGACCTAGAGGTTACAGGATATTTTTAAACCAATCTAAACTGATCTTCAAATATCAATATACTGGTCCACACAGGTCACTTGTAACAGACAATTCCCAATCCTCCTTCCTATCTGTTGGGACATTGCTTTTGTTTGTTTACTGTATCCATATGCTATAGTCACCCAATATACTGTTACTATTATCACTTTAAATAGTTATTCATCAAAAGAGCTGAGCTTCTAGGTTTTGAGCTGGTCAAGTAAAATGATGAGCTAACCTGAAAGTAACCATCAATCTTTTATTCACCAATTGCAACAGTATAGCCAAGGGACTGTTCAGGAAAGGAGATTGGTTCCTACCATGTTTCTACAATGCCCCCCTCAGGAGAGGGATGATGAGGTGAAACAGCACAGGTAACAGGGACTGGCTCACTGCCAAGAGAGCTTCCAAGCAAAAGGCCTCTGAAATTTACAGACCTGGAGGCTAGGGACGAGGAGGTGGGGGAAGGGATGGGAGAGGACATATGCATATACCAGTGACGCCGTTGCCACGGTATCAATGCAACAGACACATTTATCACCTTAAAAGGTTTCCTTGTGTTCCTTTTTCCATGTGTGTCGGTGGCAGTCCTTTTGTTAATGCTGGAAACAGAACAACCTGGGATAGAGATGCCGCTCTGTCCTTGACAAGAGGAAGGACCGGGAAAGTCATCACCAGCCTCAAAGTACTGAGAAAAGTTTTATAGTTCATTTAAATCCCTGGGATGTCTGCATAGGCTCCTACAAAGACAACTGCCCCTGTTCTTCAGTTGTTATGCAAATTATGAAATTAGGGGTTCAACTGAGAACAGAGTCTTGGTGGCAAAAGATCAGCTGAAGTCAAAATAGAAGATGACTAAAAATGAGAAAGTAAACAAGCAGATTCAATTTCCTAAAACCTCAGGGTTTTTTTTTTTTTTTTTTATAGTTTGATTTCACAAATTAGATTCCATCTTCTTATTTTTCATTTTAAACACTTTATTAAAGTATAACGAACAAGCAGAAATGTGCACAAATCTTAAATGCATACCTCAGTGAAATATCCTGAAATGTGCATAACCCACGTCAAGAACAGAATATTATCAGCAGCCCCAATGAGCTCCAACTATATGATTTGAAACAGAAATATTTTTCCAGACCACTTACTGAATATACATTAAGAAAAATAATACCACTATGTGTGCTTTTTACATTTTTAGCCACACTCTAACATCTTAATGGCTGTATAGAAATGTTATTATGTGTGCAGACATACCTGCTTTGATGAGAAAATGCAGCATGCTCTATTTTTTGTGACTAAAGCAATCTCTGTTTTTCAGAATCTAAATTATTGAGCAAACTAAACAAACCTTTTGTTTTCCTTAGGAAAGTACTAAAAACACACACTCAAAAACAAGTATTTTGGTTAAGTACATTGAAAAGACCATGAAAATACATGGAAGAGACTATGTCAGGTAAATGGTACAGAGTAGGGATTAAAACAGGCACAGAGTCTGACCTCATGCAGTTGAAAATGATCTATAAAAACTCTGTCAAGGTGCACATTCATATATATATATTCTAAATAACATAATCAAGCTATATGAAAATTTCAATTTGTAGTCAGTAAACATTTGGAGTGGAAAGACTGTTTATAAAGTAATTAGGTGTTTATAGTCATTTTCTGAGTTATAGGAGCACATCAGAAAGTACATTTATCACTTTTACTCCTATATTGCTGGAAACAGACTAAAAAGGAAGCAGATCTTTTAGAAAGACCTTATTTTTATTATTTATTATAGAATTGCATAACTTCAGGCTTATGCTTTATGTATGATTGTATTTGGTGCCTACTCTCTCAAAAAAAATATAATCACGTATACTAGAAATACAATCATAACATCAGAAGGAAAACATACACATGTCTCACTGGACTATTATGAGCCATCTGTTTATGTTAATCTATAAAAGGAAGATAAACATATTTGTCAAGAATCACATGCTTAAGAGATTCAATATTGACATTTTACATTTTCTTTGGAAGTGTGTTAAAGAGATAAACAGTACTGACAGTGTGTCTTCACATGGTCTAATCTGTGCTCATCCTCATTCTGAAAGTGATCTCATATCAAGGAGAAAAACTGAGAAACTGAGGCATGTGCATCACTGCAGATTTCAGAGGATTGGTGTCTCATCACTTCCAGATATGCTACACACATCTAAAGAAACCAATTGTGTATCTATAATATTTAATGCAAGCAGGTTTGACCTACATCTTTCTTTTGCAAGGATGAGCTTTATAGTGACAGGTATGACTGCCACCAATTCACGAGAATGACATATAATGCAAGACTCTGTGATGTCTCTTAAGATGACTGAAAACGACACTTAACTGCAATCTTCCATGGTTTTGTAGGCTGACAAGAAGAAAAATGTACTGTGTAAGGAGACCTGTTGACTTTTACAGCTCAGAATTAATTTAAGTCACAGCAGTGGCTCCATCTTTCTATCCTAAAAAGGATTGGCTCTTTAGGACCAACAGAAACACTGAAGTCTCAGGACTTTCTATCTTTGAGATAATACTGTGATGACAGTAGGAGATCACAAGTGAGCAAGGTTAGGGTTAAACAAAAGATGGCATTTGGAAAGTTCTCACATATAAGATACATTTTATTGAATAAAATTTTTTTCACCTGTTCTTTGAACACTAGTCAAGAAAATCCATATATTATCAGTTAGTATATATATCAGTATTATATCAGAAAATAAAGGCAAGTAATTTGATCATCCAAGTATATCAAGGACATTTTCTTCTCTCAAAATGTAAGTTATGTGTTTATTACTTAAACAAGACTTCTCTATTTAAGATATACTTAGGATCAGACCAAGAAAAAAAATGAGCAGGTTAGTCATTGCTATTATCAATATTCTTCTGTGTCTCAATTAATAAAAAATGATATAGGGTCACAAATTCTGATCATAACAATGAATCATTTAATTTGAAAGCTCTGTCAGGAAGCTCTGGATATAAGTTTGGCATTCTGGCTAAGACTGTGAATTACATGAAGGTAAGTACTTTTCTCAACTAACAAAAATTCTTTTGGTTTTGCGCAGAAGAGGGGGATTGGAATTTTCAGAAGTAAATTTGTATACACATGTCAAAATTTATCAAATTGTATGTTTCAATATGTGGTTTATTGTATGCCTATTATACCTCAATGAAACTGTAAAAAAAATATTTAACCCTTCAAGGTTTTTACGTTACAGCAAGTTAACTTTGCCGTGAGTCATTTAAGTATATTTTATTTACATTGCAGAGCGGTAGTTGAAGTACACAGTGTGAGTCCACCATTTCACTTAATAAAAGCGTGCTCAGGCAGTAGAGAGAGCCACCTCTTAATTAGTCAGTACCTTTTGGCAAAACCAATGAAAAAATGTGAATGATTTCCAGGATCTTACCTTCATTGATGGTGAGAAGTAAAAAACACAACATAGTTCAGGGAGATGGTAGTGGTGGCTTTTCTACATCTTGGAGGGGAGAAATCAAGATTTACTGAGGGTCTTAGAGAAGCTTTGACTTTAAAAGAATTAGAATTTAATGTTTGATGGGAGATTTAGTATTTTTTGAAGTAGATTTTGAAGTTTTGATGATACAACATTTTTGCTTTACTAAAAATTCTGAACCCTAACTTACTGTATCAAAGTGAAATTTCATTTAGCTAAAATGGTTAAGTGATTTCAGATTTAATCTCTTTGTCTGCCAAACTCATATTCTATTTAGTTACTACTTGCACCTCTTGAAAAAAAGTCATGGAAAATACTACTGATATATCTGTTGTTATTTCGTGTTTTAGCTGTTTGTTCCTTAGTATATAAATCAGATTTATGTGAAGGCTTTTCTTTTGTAATTTAAGAGAACTTGGTATCTGTCTGGCTATATCTGAAATCTGTGGTTTGTATTTGATTTTTGGTAGAAATCTGTAATTTCCCATTATTGAGTAATATAATCTCATATTTAGGCATTCATCTTTCATTCCATCCATCCATTCCCCCACATGGTAAACACTTATTAAAACCTACTGTATCTTGTTAGGGGCAGCAGAGAATAAGATGGTTACCAGCTCTGTGAACATGAATTTGAACAAACTCCAGGAGATACTGGAGGACAGAGAAGCTTGGTGTGCTGCAGTCCATGAGGTTGCAGAGATGCACATGACTTTGCAGCTGAACAATACTATATGCTAATTATGGCATGAATAGTATGAATACCCAGACGAATGTATGCCCTTGAGGCTATCAGCCTTTTGAGGGAGACTGACATTTAAATCTCATGTTTTTGGTATCTTGCCAGAACAGTTTTCATTTTATAGCTTTGTTAATTTAGAACAGCCATCTTAAAATTTTTACTCAAATGTTCCCTGAAACAGTTTTGAAAACCTGTGCTTTCCTTTGCACATATTTAAATTGATAAGTATAATTTTTCAGCAGAATTTTTGTTTAAATGAAATATAGTCAACCCACTCCAGTATTCTTGCCTGATAGAAAGAGTCAGACACAACTAAGTGACTAATTTTTCACTTTCACAATTTGTATTAGTTTCAGGTGTATGACAAAGTGATTCAGAAGGGTTTCCCATTCTAGGGCACTGTAAGATACTGAATAAAGTCCCCTGTGCTATACAGTAGGTCCTTGTTGTTCATCTGTTTTATATATAATAGTGTGTATCTGTTGACCCCAAACTCCTGTCACTCCCTGCCCACCTCCCCCTGCCCACTGTGTTCCCCTTTGGCAACCATAAGTTCGTTTTCTATGTCTCAGTTTATTTCTGTTGTAACAGAAGTATACGTAGTGACACAGGATGAAACTGCTGGCATATTTTAATATTTTAAATAAAATATAGCACTCAAATTTATCTTAGGGAATCTAAATGCCATTTTTAAAAAATATAAAAACAAACTTCAGTGGTTGGAAATTTTAATTATTTTCCCTTTCGGCTTGTATGGTAGTTCTGTTACTCCTGCCGAATTTTATGCAAGTTTTACATATTTTAGTGTTCAGGAATCTTCTATTGATTGTCTGTCAAACTCCTTTGTCCTGGCACTATGTATATGCAATAAGGGATGTTTTCCTATGACCATAAGACTTACATAGTTTCTGGTTTAAGTTATAATTATTCTTACCACATAGTTGCTTGGAATAATATAAATACATACAATTTGTGATTTAAATGCACTTTGTATGTAATAATTATACAACAGAAATTCATTTTTAAAGAAATAAATGGAGCTGTCTTTCTCCAGTGGTTCTTCTATCTGGAGATAATATTTATTAACAGAATGAAATCAGATTTGACATCAATTTCTGGTCTTATTTTGAGATTTTGTAGTATTGAAAAATAAAAATGTTGAAATAAATATGTTCATTCCAGTAGACATTTTGTAGTAGAAAACCTTCCAAGTTGTGTGCCAAAAATCACAAGGTGACTTATCATCAAGCATTTCTCAGTTGACAGTTCTATTAAATTGAGGTCCTCCTTCAGTTCTGTTGAGGAGAAGGCAATGGCACCCCACTTCAGTACTCTTGCCTGGTAAATCCCATGGACAGAGGAGCCTGGTGGGCTGCAGTCCATGGGGTCGCTAAGAGTCTGACACGACTGAGCGACTTCGCTTTCACTTTTCACTTTCATACATTGGAGAAGGAAATGGCAACCCACTCCAGTGTTCTTGCCTGGAGAATCCCAAGGACGGGGGAGCCTGGTGGGCTGCCGTCTATGGGGTCGCACAGAGTCAGACATGACTGAAGTGACTTAGCAGCAGCAGCAGCAACCCAGGTCAGGACATGGACTGAAACTCTTGAGGGAAGAATAATTAAGACTGAGCAGCCGGCAGCAAGGTGTCCAGAATTCCACCCAAAGTTTCATCTGCTTGACAGCTTCTTCTCGATTGAACACTAATCATGGGTCAGGCTCTATATCAACCTCTCACCTCTGTAGTTTATTTTTACATACAATTGAACATTTACAAACACACAGTGTGAAGANCCAGCTCTGTGAACATGAATTTGAACAAACTCCAGGAGATACTGGAGGACAGAGAAGCCTGGTGTGCTGCAGTCCATGAGGTTGCAGAGATGCACATGACTTTGCAGCTGAACAATACTATATGCTAATTATGGCATGAATAGTATGAATACCCAGACGAATGTATGCCCTTGAGGCTATCAGCCTTTTGAGGGAGACTGACATTTAAATCTCATGTTTTTGGTATCTTGCCAGAACAGTTTTCATTTTATAGCTTTGTTAATTTAGAACAGCCATCTTAAAATTTTTACTCAAATGTTCCCTGAAACAGTTTTGAAAACCTGTGCTTTCCTTTGCACATATTTAAATTGATAAGTATAATTTTTCAGCAGAATTTTTGTTTAAATGAAATATAGTCAACCCACTCCAGTATTCTTGCCTGATAGAAAGAGTCAGACACAACTAAGTGACTAATTTTTCACTTTCACAATTTGTATTAGTTTCAGGTGTATGACAAAGTGATTCAGAAGGGTTTCCCATTCTAGGGCACTGTAAGATACTGAATAAAGTCCCCTGTGCTATACAGTAGGTCCTTGTTGTTCATCTGTTTTATATATAATAGTGTGTATCTGTTGACCCCAAACTCCTGTCACTCCCTGCCCACCTCCCCCTGCCCACTGTGTTCCCCTTTGGCAACCATAAGTTCGTTTTCTATGTCTCAGTTTATTTCTGTTGTAACAGAAGTATACGTAGTGACACAGGATGAAACTGCTGGCATATTTTAATATTTTAAATAAAATATAGCACTCAAATTTATCTTAGGGAATCTAAATGCCATTTTTAAAAAATATAAAAACAAACTTCAGTGGTTGGAAATTTTAATTATTTTCCCTTTCGGCTTGTATGGTAGTTCTGTTACTCCTGCCGAATTTTATGCAAGTTTTACATATTTTAGTGTTCAGGAATCTTCTATTGATTGTCTGTCAAACTCCTTTGTCCTGGCACTATGTATATGCAATAAGGGATGTTTTCCTATGACCATAAGACTTACATAGTTTCTGGTTTAAGTTATAATTATTCTTACCACATAGTTGCTTGGAATAATATAAATACATACAATTTGTGATTTAAATGCACTTTGTATGTAATAATTATACAACAGAAATTCATTTTTAAAGAAATAAATGGAGCTGTCTTTCTCCAGTGGTTCTTCTATCTGGAGATAATATTTATTAACAGAATGAAATCAGATTTGACATCAATTTCTGGTCTTATTTTGAGATTTTGTAGTATTGAAAAATAAAAATGTTGAAATAAATATGTTCATTCCAGTAGACATTTTGTAGTAGAAAACCTTCCAAGTTGTGTGCCAAAAATCACAAGGTGACTTATCATCAAGCATTTCTCAGTTGACAGTTCTATTAAATTGAGGTCCTCCTTCAGTTCTGTTGAGGAGAAGGCAATGGCACCCCACTTCAGTACTCTTGCCTGGTAAATCCCATGGACAGAGGAGCCTGGTGGGCTGCAGTCCATGGGGTCGCTAAGAGTCTGACACGACTGAGCGACTTCGCTTTCACTTTTCACTTTCATACATTGGAGAAGGAAATGGCAACCCACTCCAGTGTTCTTGCCTGGAGAATCCCAAGGACGGGGGAGCCTGGTGGGCTGCCGTCTATGGGGTCGCACAGAGTCAGACATGACTGAAGTGACTTAGCAGCAGCAGCAGCAACCCAGGTCAGGACATGGACTGAAACTCTTGAGGGAAGAATAATTAAGACTGAGCAGCCGGCAGCAAGGTGTCCAGAATTCCACCCAAAGTTTCATCTGCTTGACAGCTTCTTCTCGATTGAACACTAATCATGGGTCAGGCTCTATATCAACCTCTCACCTCTGTAGTTTATTTTTACATACAATTGAACATTTACAAACACACAGTGTGAAGAAGAGACAGACCTCATTCACGTTCACTTTAAATAAACTTTCTAGACTATCACACTGCTTTTCCTCATTTTAATTATTCAACTCAACATAAACTATATACTAGAAAATTAAAAGATAGTTTTATTATATTCACACTTTTTTCAATAATAAAACTTCAAATTTCCTTTTTCTTATAACTGAACTATAGTTGACTTATAATGCCATATTAGTTTCAAATGTCTAACATAGTGACTAGACATTTATATACATTATGAAATGATCATGACAAATCTAGTAACCATGTGTCACCAGAGTGTTTACAGTATTGCTGATTATATCCCCTATGCTACACATTACATCTCCATGACTTACTTATTTTATGACTGGAACTTTGTATCTCTTAATCCCGTCTACCTATTAATATTTCGCCCATTCTCCTGCACTGCTCACCCTCTGGCAAACACCAGTTTGTGCCCTGTATGTATTAGTCTGTTTCTATTTTGTTTTGTTTGATCGTTTGTTTTGCTTTTTAGATTCCACATGTAAGAGATATCATATAGCATCTGTCTTTCTCTGACTTACTTTGCTTCACATAATACACTCTAGCTCTGTTCATGTTTTGCAAATGTCAAAATTTCATTAATTTTTTCATAGCCAAGTAACCCTAACATCACATTTTGTCTCCTCATATCTATTACATCTTCTTTTATTCATTCATCTGATCATGACAGCCCATATGTCGATTCCATAACTTGGCTATGTAAATAATACTGTGATAAATATAGGGGTACATATATGTCTTCGAATGAGCGTTTTTGCTTTCTTCATAAAAGTATATAGAAGTGGAACTGCTACCTTGTACAGTAGTCTTATTTTTAGTTTTTTGAGGAAGCCCCATTCTGTTTTCCATACTGGCAGCAGTATATTTTGCACAGTGTACTAATGCTCCCTTTTCTCCATAACCTCATCAACATTTTTTATTTGTACTTTTTTTGATAATAGCCATCCTGAAAAGTGAATGGTGATATCTAATTGTGTCTCTGATTTACATTCCACTGATAATTAGTGATATTGAACATATTTTCACATGTTCTTTGACCATCTGTGTCTTTGGAAAAATGTATATTCAACTTCTCTGCTCATTTTTAATCAGATGGTTTTGTGATGCTGAGGTATATGAATTCTTTGCATAGTTTAGCTTTTAATCCTGTGTCATCTATGAACCAATTTGTGACAGCAAATTGGTTCATATATTATGTCTATGATACCACAATGGTTAATTGTTGGCATTTCTCCTTTACATTAGAGCAACAATTTGATCCTGTGCATGTGTTATATAATACATTAAAATTATAGGCAGAAAGATATCTCACATGGTGATTAATAATTTACAATTCTATGTGCTGGTTTTCTAAAATAATGACATGATTTTTTTTTATTTCATTAAGCAATTTCCTAAGATATCTGTTTCCATGATTGTAGAATAAAAATATTGTTTTGTCCCGGACTTCTGATAAAAAAAACCATAAGAAACTGAAGATAAATTTAGCACACAGAAAACTCAACAAGGTGCTCACAAAGAGGTATTAGATACAAAATGAATTATATTTTTATCATGTTAATTTTAGAATTATTAGCAAACAATAATAAAGACCAATACATGCAATGCATGGAAATTACAGGGAGACCAATTTCCATTCAATGATAAGATGGACAAAACCTCTAGCAGGCAAAGCTGCCCAAGATACAACAGGCACTGAGTGACAGGGCAGTTGGGAGGGAAGACAGGGAACGGGGTTACCTATGAATAACCTGATCAGTTCATTAGCTGT
The DNA here is from genome assembly GCA_006410675.1 of Oreotragus oreotragus. Lineage (NCBI taxonomy): Eukaryota > Metazoa > Chordata > Mammalia > Artiodactyla > Bovidae > Oreotragus > Oreotragus oreotragus. The sequence continues at coordinate 20,597 of SJYX01016706.1, read as the reverse complement.
GAGGTGATACACACTTTGACACTTTCTGGTCTAACCTAAATGCTTAATTCTTTTCCATTGCTAAGTTTGTGTGATTCAGTGACCATGAAAAAATGCCTCCTTTTGGTAGATCTACATTTTGGGAATTATTACGTCTCAAATGATCTTCTAAAAGGCAAACCTTTTGAGTCACTGATTTATTTATATACTTTTCTTTTTAACTTATTTTTTTATTGAAGGATAATTGCTTTACAAAATTTTGTGGTTTTCTGTCAATTTCAGCATGAATCAGCCATAGGTACACATATATCCCCTCCCTTTTTTTTTTTTTTGTATTTATTTATTTTTTTACACGAACTCCCCATCTCCCTCCCCACTCCATCCCTCTAGGTTGATAGAGAGCCTCTGCTTGAATTTCCTGAGTCATACAGCAAATTCCCATTGGCTGTCTATTTTACGTATGGTAATGTAAGTTTCCATGTTACTCTTTCCATACATCTCACCCTCTCCTCCCCTCTCCCTATGTCCATAAGTCTGTTCTCTATGTCTGTTTCTCCACTGCTGCCCTGTAAATAAATTCTTCAGTACCATTTCTCTAGATTCCATATAGATGCATTAGAATACGATATTTATCTTTCTCTTTTTGACTCACTTCACTCTGTATAATAGGTTCTACATTCATCCACCTCATCAGAACTGACTCAAATGTGTTCTTTTTATGGCTAAGTAATAGTCTATTTTATGAACTGAAGTGAAGTCAAGTCACTCAGTCGTGTCCGACTCTTTGCGACCCCATGGACTGTAGCCTGCCAGGCTCCTCTGTCCGTGGGATTCTCCAGGCAAGAGTACTGGAGTGGGTTACCATTTCCTTCTCCAGGGGATCTTCCCGACCCAGGGATTGAACCCAGGTCTCCTGCATTGGAGGCAGACGCTTTAACCTCTGAGCCACCTTATCCATTCCTCTGTCAATGGACATCTAGGTTGCGTCCATGTTCTAGCTATCGTTAAGTAGTGATGCAGTGAACAATGTCTTTTTTCAATTTTGGTTTCCTCAGGGTATATGTCTGCGTATGTCTTTTTTCAATTTTGGTTTCCTCAGGGTATATGCCTAGGAGTGGGATTGCTGGGTCATATGGTGATTTTATTCCTAGTTTTTAAAGGAATCTCCGTACCATCTTCCATAGAGACTCTATCAATTTACATTCCCATCAACAGTGCAAGAGTACTCCTTTTTTTCCACACCCTCTCCAGCATTTATTGTTTGTAGACTTTTGATGATGGCCATTCTGAACAGTGACATCTCATTATGGTTTTGATTTGCATTTCTCTAATAATGAGCGATGTTGAGCATCTTTTCATGTGTTTGTTAGCCATCTGCATGTCTTCTTTGGAGAAATGTCTGTTTAGCTCTTTTTCCCACTTTTTGATTGGTTTGTTTGTTTCTCTGGCATTGACTTGTATGAACTGCTTGTATATTTTGGAAATTAATGTTTGTCCAGTTGTTTAATTTGCTATTATTTTCTCCATTCTGAGGGTTGTCTTTTCATCTTGCTTACAGTTTCCTTTGCTGTGCAGAAGCTTTTAAGTTTAATCAGGTCCCACTAGTTTACTTTTGTTTTTATTTCCATTACTCTAGGAGATGGGTCATAGAGGATCTTGCTTTGATTTATGTTATCAAGTGTTCTGCCTATGTTTTCCTCTAAGAGTTTTATAGTTTCTGGCCTTACATTTAGGTCTTTAATCCATTTTGAGTTTATCTTTGCGTATGGTGTTAGGAAGTGTTCTAATTTCATTCTTTTACATATAGCTGTCCAGTTTTCCCAGCACCATTTATTGAAGAGGCTGTCTTTGACCCATTGTATATTCTTGCCTCTTTTGTCAAAAATAAGGTACCCATGGGTGCATGGGTTTATTTCTGCGTTTTCTATCTTGTTCCATTGATCTCCATTTCTGTTTTTGTGCCAGTACCATTTTGTCTTGATGACTGTAGCTTTGTAGTATAATCTGAAGTCAGGAAGGTTGATTCCTCCAGCTCCATTCTTCTTTCTCAGGACTGCTTTGGCTATTTGGGGTCTTTTGTGTTTACATATGAATTGTGAAATTTTTTGTTCTACTTCTGTGAAAAATACCATTGATAATTTGATACAGATCACACTGAATCTGTGGATTGCATTTGGTAGTATAGTCATTTTCACAATATTGATTCTTCCTACCCAGGAACATGGACTATCTCTCCATCTGTTTATGTCATCTTTGATTTCTTTCATCAGCGTCTTATAATTTTCTTTGTACAGTTCTTTTGTCTCCTTAGGTAAGTTTATTCTGAGATATTTAATTATTTTTGTTGCAATGGTGAATGGGATTGATTCTTTCATTTCTCTTTCTGATTTTTCATTGTTAGTATATAGAAATGCAAGTGATTTTGTATCCTGCAACTTTGCTAAATTCACCGATTAGCTCTAGTAATTTTCTGATGCTATCTTTAGGGTTTTCTTTGTAGAGTATCATGTTATTTGCAAACAGTGAGAGCTTTACTTCTGTTCTGATCTAGACCCCTTTTATTTCTTTTTCTTCTCTGATTGCTGTAGCTAGAACTTTCAGAACTATGTTAAATAATAGAGGTGAAAGTGGGCACCCTTGTCTTGTTCCTGATCTTAGGGGGAATGCTTTCAGTTTTCACCATTGAGAATAATGTTTGCTGTAGCTTATCATATATGGCCTTGAGGTTCTTAGATAGCATATTCAAAAGCAGAGACATTACTTTGCCGACTAAGGTCCGTCTAGTCAAGGCTATGGTTTTTCCTGTGGTCATGTATGGATGTGAAAGTTGGACCGTGAAGAAAGCTGAGCGCTGAAGAATTGATGCTTTTGAACTGTGGTGTTGGAGAAGACTCTTGAGAGTCCCTTGGACTGCAAGGAGATCCAACCAGTCCATTCTGAAGGAGATCAACCCTGGGATTTCTTTGGAAGGAATGATGCTAAAGCTGAAGCTCCAGTACTTTGGCCACCTCATGTGAAGAGTTGACTCATTGGAAAAGACTGTGATGCTGGGAGGAATTGGGGGCAGTAGGAGAAGGGGACCACAAAGGATGAGATGGCTGGATGGCATCACTGATTCGATGGACATGAATCTGAGTGAACTCCGGGAGTTGGTGATGGACAGGGAGGCCTGGCGTGCTGCAATTCATGGGGTCTCAAAGAGTTGGACACGACTGAGTGACTGAACTGAACTGAACTACACTGAGGTAGATTCCTTCTATGCCCATTTTTAAGAGTTTTAATCACGAATGGGTGCTGAGTTTTTTTTAAAGGCTTTTTCTCCATGCTTGATACAATTTTAATTTTCTTAAATTTACTGATGTTTGATTTGTTACCCAATATGTGGTCTATACTGGAGAATGTTCCATGTGCACTTGAGAAGGTATATTCTGCATTTGGATGGAATGCCCTAAAGATATCAATGAGATACATCTCATTTAATGTATCATTTAAGACTTTTGCTTCCTTATTAATTTTCTGTTTGCATGATCTGTCCATTGGTGTGAGTGGGATGTTAAAGTCTCCTATTATTATTATGTTACTGTTAATTTCTCCTTTTGTGTCTGTTAGTGTTTGTATGATATATTGACGTGCTCCTATGTTGGATGCCTAGATATTTACAATTATTATGTCTTCCTCTTGGATCAATTCCTTAATCATTAGTTAGTGCTCTTCCTTATCTCTTGTAATATTCTTTATTTTAAGGTCTATTTTGTCTGATATGAGGATTGCTACTCCAGCTTTCTTTTGCTTCCCATTTGCATAGAATATATTTTTCCTTCCTTTAACTTTCAGTGTGTATGTGTCTTTATATCTGAAGTGGGTTTCTTGTAGACAACATATATATGTGTCTTATTTTTGTATCCATTCAGCCAGTCTGTCTTTTGGTTGGAGCATTTAACCATTTATATTTAAAGTAATTATTGATATTATGTTCCTACTGCCATTTTCTTAATTGTTTGGGGTTGATTTTGCAGATGTTTTTTCTTCTGTTTTATTTCTTGACTATATAAGTCCATTTAACATTTGTTGTAAAGCTGGTTTGGTGGTACTGAATTCTCTTAACTTTTGCTTGTCTGAAAAGCTTTTTATTTCTCCATCAATTTTGAATGAGATCCTTGCTGGGTACAATAATCTTGGTTGTAGATTTTTTCCCTTTCAGTACTTTACGTATATCCCGCCATTCCCTTCTGGCCTGTAGAGTTTCTGCTGAAAGATATCTGTTAAGCACATGGGGTTTCCCTTGTATGTTCCCTTGTTGCTTCTCCCTTGCTGCTTTAATATTCTTTCTTTGTGTTTAGTCTTTGTTAGTTTGATTAGTATGTGTCTTGGTGTGTTTCTCCTTGAGTTTATCCTGTATGGGACTCTTTGTACTTCTTGGATTTAATTGACTATTTCCTTTTCCCTGTTGGGGAAATTTTCAACTACAATCTCTTCAAAAATTTTCTCATATCCTTTCTTTTCCTCTTATTCTTCTGGGATCCCTATAATTCAAATGTTGGTGCATTTGATATGGTCCCAGAGGTCTCTGAGACTGTCCTCAGCTCTTTTCATTCTTTTTACCTTATTCTACTCTTCAGAAGTTATTTCCACCATTTTATCTTCCAGCTCACTGATTCATTCTTCTGTTTCAGATATTCTGCTATTGATTCCTTCTAGAGTACTTTTAATTTCAGTAACTGTCTTGTCTCTGTATGTTTATTCTTTAATTCTTCTGGGTCTTTGTTAATTGATTCTTGCATTTTTTCCATTTTATTTTCAAAGTTTTTCATCATCTTTACTATCATTATTCTGAACTCTTTTTCAGGTAGTTTGTCTACTTCCTCTTCATTTATTTTGATTTCTGTGTTTCTAGTTTGTTCCTTCATTTGTGTAGTATTTCTCTGCATTTTCATTATTTTTTTTAACTTACTGTGTTTGAGGTCTCCTTTTCCCAAGCTTCAAAGTTGTATTCTTTCTTCTTTTTGGTTTCTGACCTCTAAGGTTAGTCCAGTGGTTTGTGTAAACTTGTATAGGGTGAGATTTGTGCTGAGTTTTTGTTTGTTTGTTTGTTTTTCCTCTTGTGGGCAACTGCTGAGTGAGGTGGTAATCCGGTCTGCTGATGATTGGGTTTGTATTTTTATTTTGTTTGTTATTTAGATGAAGCATCCTGCACAGGGTGCTACTGGTGGTTGGGTGATACCAGGTCTTGGATTCAAGTGGTTTCCTTTGTGTGAGTTCTCACTATTTGATACTCCCTAGGGTTAGTCCTTTATTAGTCTAGGGTCTTGGAGTCAGTGCTCGCACTCCAAAGGCTCAGGGCTTGATCTCTGGTCAGGAGTGAAGATTTCAGAAGTGTTTTGTTATAGCATTAAGTGAGATTAAAACAAATATCCAAAAACAAGAAACCAAAGATGAACCTGACAAAAATGGCAGTTACAAAATCAGGCAAATAATAATTAAAATAATGGAATATACACACATACATATACACAAATAAGCAAAATCAAAACAGTCCAACAAAAATAAAATACAATATATTGACCTAGCAAAAAAAGGAAACCAAAAATTATGTCTTCCAGAACAAAACTAACTAAAGCACAAACTGGAAAACCTAATTAAAGCAAGGTGCTAATTGGGAAATAAAACAATGAAAATAAAACTAATAAATATATTGAGAGAAAGGAAAGAAAGAAAGATATGCCCAGTTAAAAAGAAGTAGATAAAGAAGACTTATATACATTAAAAAAATTGACTGCAAGGGGAAAAGAACAATAGGAAAAGCAAACAGTGAAATAAATGTAGAAAAAATAATAGGTTTTAAAAATTAAAATTAAAAAAGAGAGGGAAAAAAAAAGGGAAAACTCCCTAGAACTGCAAAAGTCCAACATAGAGGCAAAGGTTTATAACAACAATAAAAAAAATGTGACTGAGAAAAAAAAGACGAAATAAAAGCTCAAAAGTTTAATTAGATTTCATAGTGCCAATAAAATTGACAACTACAACTGAGGGGAAAAAGAAAAAACGCAAGAGAATCTATAGAACAAGTCAAAACATAAGGATAAATGTTTTTCTTGAGTCACTGTTGTCAGAGTCTTTTCCCTTGCTGGGAGTCACAGTCCACCTCACCTCCCTAGGATGCTCTCCAACACTGTGCTGATCTCTGGACCTGCTGTGGGGGCAGCTCAAATTCTAATCTGGTCCTACTCCTCTGTGTTCTTGCCTCCAGTGTCCACATCTCAGAACTAGTGCATTTTCTTTTGTGTGAACTCTCAATGACNGTCCACCTCACCTCCCTAGGATGCTCTCCAACACTGTGCTGATCTCTGGACCTGCTGTGGGGGCAGCTCAAATTCTAATCTGGTCCTACTCCTCTGTGTTCTTGCCTCCAGTGTCCACATCTCAGAACTAGTGCATTTTCTTTTGTGTGAACTCTCAATGACCTTTTATAGGTTCCATAGATACAGAGCCTGCCTAGTTGATCGTGTGGATTTAATCTGCAGCTTGTACAGCTGGTGGAAAGGGTTTGGGTCTTTTTCCTTAGCCACACTGACCCTGGGTTTCAATTGTGGTTTTATTTCCACCTCTGCATTTGGGTCGTCCACTAGGGTTTGTTCCTGAGGCTACCCTGAAGGACTTGGGTTTGCCCCAGTGAAAGCAAGGTGTGGAGATGGTGCAGCTGCTTGGGTCACTGGGGTTCTGGCAGCACCAGGTACTCAGGGAAGTTGGCGGCTAGGGCAGAAGGAATTATAGTGCCACCAGGGTATGGCAACCAGTATGGCCAATACACTCCAGTATTCTTGCCTGGAGAATCCCCCTGATAGAGAAGCCTGGCAGGGCCACAGTCTACAGGGTCAAAAAGAGTTGGACACAACTAAAGCGACCCTGTGCACATGGACACAGAATTTTTTCCCTGCGGCAGCTCTGACCCATTGAGAGTTGAGCACGAAGGTGGCGCAGCTGCTTGGCTTGTGGGGACCCTGGCAGTGCCAAGTGTGCAGAGACACAGACAGCCTCCACCACAGTAGTTATGCCCCTCTCAGAGTCTTTTTTTGAGCCCCTTGTAGCTGCAATCAAAAGGCCTCTCTGACCAGACTTGAAAGGACAGAGGGCTTAGAGGGCTCTCTTGCCCGGGGTCCTTCTCCGTTGTTTAGCTTATCAGGCACTTAGAAGTTCCCCCTGCTTCACTGGGGTCCTACTCTGTAGATTGGTGCATCAAGCACTTAAAGAGGGACCCTGGGTGGGGTCCTGCTCTGTAGTTCAGTGCATCGGGGACTTGATGGGCCAGCCTCTTTATTGTTCAGCTGCTGATGCTGGCACGTGGGGAGAGAGAGGCTATGGTGATGGCTCCACCCACTACATGTGACTCAGCAGTATCGCCTGGCTTCCATGGCTGCCTGCCTTTCCTCCACAGGCATTTCCCACCACAATTTCCTCCCTCACATCCCCTCAATCCATCTCTTCACAGTCAACAGCAGCCTCGCCCTGAGACTGCTGCACAATCCCTAAACTCCAGCTCCCAGCCACTGCACCTTCCAGGGGATCTGCATCCCTGTCTGGGGTATGTATGACTGAGGCAAGGACTGTCTGATTCTCATTCCATTTAGGCTGCCAGAGGTCAGCTCTTTTACTCTAAGCCTTAAATGTTTCTCCTCTGATTCAGACAATTGCCCCAATGTGAGGATCGGGGACCCCTGCTTCAGTTTCCCACCCACCAAGGGCAGGTTCAGTCCTATTAACACTCCTGTTTTTCCCCTTAGTTCCTTCATCCTACGAAATTTTGCGTGGGTCTATATATTCTTTTCCACTGGTCAGTTACTCCTGTCCACTCTCAGCTGGTGTTTTGAATGTGCTTTTGTGTCTGAAGCTGTATTCCTGATGTATTTGTGGAGAAACATGTACTCCATGTCCACTTAGTCCTCTGCCATCCTGTTCTCTCCCTATTTATATTTTATATTGGTATTACATGGTCCCAAATACTGTAAGTCAAGGTTTAGTGAAGACAAATGAGGGCAATTACATCTCATTAAGTCCTGAGCACTGTTATAAATTATCATCGTTGTAGGTATTTAAAGCTGTACATTCTACCCTAGTGATTCATTTTTTCTATTTATGTATTTAAATAGACATTCTATATCATCATTTGTATACTGATTCAGAGAATATCCCTTCATATCTGCAAAATTTCCTGAGTCCATATCCACTTCTATGAGAATCATGTTTCTTTTTCTGTTTAACTTATACATACTTACACATGACTAACTTATACACAGCATGAATTTAAATCTACTTATATTAAAATGCTCCAGCATTAAGTCAAATTTGAAAATTATGTTTTAAAAAGTACTAATTATACATTGAAATTAGAACTGTATCAAAGTGGAAAGTTGTTCTGTAACACAGGGAGCTCAGCTCATTACTCTGTGATGACCTAGAGGGATGGGATGAGGGGGTGGAAGGGAAGCTCAAGAAGGAGGAGATACATGTATACAGATGGCTGATTCATATTGTTGCAAAGCAGAATCCAACACAACATTTTAAATCAATCACCCTCCAATTAAAAATAATTTAAAAATTAAAAAAGAAATGCATCAAAAACTTGAATGTTTTTTATTTTGTAAGACTAGCTAATAGTAGGTCTTAATAATAGTCATAGTCAAAGTTTAAATGCCCTTTTCTTATTCAACAAATGTTATATGTAACTTATATCTGGTGATGTTGTAGAAAATTCCATGATTTATTCACATAAACATGCATACAAACACATAATTGTAGAAGTATTTTGACATGTGTAATAGTACATTTAAGGCTAGCAAAATAAGTGAAAGACATTAAGATTTTATCATCTTGGAAATGATATGTTTCAGGATTATGCAGTACACACTCATAAACATGAACGAGTCTGTGTATACAATGTTCATTGTTTACATCTTCCTTCCCACTTTCATGAGATTGCTATGACTTGTGGTATAGCAGACAGAATTCTACTACAGATTGACCAGAGCACATATAACTGTAAATCTGCTAAAATCATGCAGTGCTAATTCTAAGAGAGTAGAGATCTCTATTATCTTTTATATATTTAAACACCATAAGAATGATTTATTATAAAGTTTCTGTGAGTTACAAATAATACCTCCTAGAAGTTAGAAAAGCTAGGAAAACATCTGCATGGAAAGAAAACATTGTAAAGCAGAAGTGTTTTCTTGTGCAACCTGTGGGAATATCTTATTTTTCTGTACCCCCAAGATTTTTTGATATTATCTAGATTATGGCATGCCTATATTCTTGTGAGCATATGTTTTTCTTTTGCACTATAACACTTTAAGATTTTCAAGATGAGAAGCAAAATTTTAAGCTTTGAAAGTCTACACAGTACTAGTACTGAAAGACTTTCTTGTGTAGGGTAGTTGCTCAATAAATATTAATTGGATGCATTTTATTGTTCTTTTAATACATCTAACAATTTATAAAGTATTTCTGTAAAATTTTCTTTTTTCCTTTGCATTTTAGATTGGTAATACATATTTGGAAGACTAAAAACATCTTTAATAAAGTAATTTTTAATATGCTTCTCTAACCCCAGAGAATCTTTTAATAAAGAGATTAAAGTGTTGAATTTTTATGCCATACACTCAAGGGAACAATGTGTGACCCAGGTGACTAATTGAAAGCAGGGTTTTATTGCAGTACATTGGGCGTTGGACACTAATTACACCAGTTAGAACATTTTCTCAGCATTATCCATTCATGAAGAAGTCAAATACACGGGGGACAGAATTTAAAATAACTTTTAAAATAAAAAAGAAGAGAGAATAAAATATTTAAGTGGAGACATATATTAGAAGACAAGAATCTTCACTTAACAACATATCAGTTAAAAATTAGTATTCATTCTTAAAATAAATGTCACATGTAATGTTGAAAGGGACACTATTCTTTGTGTTTTAAGACAGCTGTTGATAAAGGTAAAAAGCCAACTTAGAATGAGCTTTCTGGAATAGAGAGATTTCTCTCACAACTCACCTATGTAGAGAAATGAAAAATAGCCTGTGAGATTCCTTAGCATATATAGTTCTCTAGGTCATCTAGAGCCTCCTCAGAGATTAAGAGAAGTTATTTAATAATTTGCTAATTCAGTAATACTTCTTACTTGGGGAGACATTCAGTGAATCAGAGAAAGACTTCATTATTTTAGGTTTAATTTTATTTTTAATGGTGGGAGAAAATAACAGAGCAGGGAGAAAAAAAAGAACATGTAATACTGATTTTTTTTTCCCAAAAGTTATGTTCTATGGGGATTGGGAACTATAAAATGAATATCTGAAAATAGCCATTTCTACTCACTTCCCAGATGGCAGTGAAAACAAACTCTTCCTCAATGCCCTGGGCAAGAGAGAAGAGATATAGAAGACAGACTATAGAGAAAGGGTCCAGGGGCTCTGTTCCTTGTAGAACGCCTCTGACTCGTCGTTGCAATCTTGTTCATTTGCTTAGTCATGCCCAGCTCTTTGCGACTCCATGGACTGTGTCATGACTGTTTTCCCTGTCCTTCACTGTGTCCTGCAGATTGCTCCGTCTCATTTCCATTAGTCAATGATGCCATCCAACTATCTCATTCTCTGTCGCCCCCTTCTCCTGTCCTCAGTTTTCCCCAGCATCAAGATCTTTTCCAATGAGTCAGTTCTTCGCATCAGGTGATCAAGGTAGTGGAGTTTCATCTTCAGCATCAGTCCTTCTAATGAATATTCAGAGTTGATTTCCTGTATGACTGATTAGTTTCATCTCCAAGTGGTCCAAGGGACTCTCAAGAGTCTTTTCCAGAGCTACAGTCTGAAAACATCAATTTACCCCAGTGTCAAAACCAGTGACACCATGAAGGTTCTAATGCTATCTTAACGGGACACTGGGGAGCAAAGGGCTACATTGTGTGCCCAGGAATAATGTGTCAGTACTAAGGACATGCTGACTGCTGATTAAATGCTTATTAGATGGCATTTAGTTCCATTATCAGGCTTGTGATCAAATCATATGAGTTATTTAATCTTTATTTTCCTGATCTAGGTGGCACTAGAAGTAAAGAACCCACCTGCCAAATGCAGGAGATGTGGGAGATGCAAGTTTGATCCTTGGGTTGGGAAGATACCCTGGAGAAGGGAATGGCAACCCACTCCAGCATTCTTGCCCTGGGAAATTACATGGACAGAGGTGCCTGGTGGACTATAGTCCATGGGGTCGCAAAGAGTCAGACACAACTGAGCAACTAACACACACACATACGTGACATCACTCCAGGTACACTTGAAATTAATAAACTTCCCACAAGAAATACTGCTAACTCAGTTATAGCAAAAGCAATAGATAGACATCCAGGTACCTAAAGTGAATGTAAACGTATTAAAAGTAATAGCTTAATGTTTAATACAAATATAGATCATTTTGCACATCTAAGCTTAAACATTTTTGTTAGCTTCTTTTTGCTGTTAATGAATATTACTAACATGTTTTTGAAAACCCCAGAGTGTGTGGTACATAGAACATTTCATAACAAATAGGCATATAGCCCTGGGTCTGGCTTACATTAAGTTAATAATCATGATCCATTAATTGACAATAGATTATAATATTACACTTGTGTCTTGATTTGTCTCTTTCCTAATGCTTTGTAACCTATGCATTTTCAGATAGATAAAGGGAAAAGCATTCTTGAAAATCAGTTTAAGTAATTAGTCCTTATTTAAACTCTGAGTACTGTGGTACAAGCTTCTGTCAACACCTAGAGAATATCAATGATGTCTGTTTACATCCACATTGAGATTCAATGAACATAGAGGAAACTTTCTCCAGAACTCCCTGTGACCCTTCATGAGTGGGAGATGACTCTTCAGTCTGGCTGGGAGATGACTGCTTAGCAGGGTGCACTTAGTAGACACATAATCACATAATGAAATCAGCTTTCTAAGATTCAATCTATTTAGTTGCTTCACAGAAGAGATAACTTATTACATTTTTAATGTAACACTTCTAGATAGGAAAGCACCCTCCCATACTAACCAAGCCTCTTAAACTCTGACTATTCAATAATAATAGGGTCCAAGAGGCCATGTAAAGGTGAACCCTGATTCTTTAGAGAAGATGCTCTCTGACAGCCTCTTCTTTCCAATGAAAGAGAGAAAATGAGCTTTTGGGAGATTGATTGTGAATGACCATTTTAAAATTGCAGAGGTTTCTTTTAGCTAATCCAGGCTGAAAGCATAACATAATGATTTGAATCACCTTAAATGCTTTTTTTAGCAATGGAACTGAAATTCATTCATTTCCAATAAATTTATTATGACATTTAATCATCTGCTATTTTTTCTCTGAAGATTTAAACACTTAAACATCTGTTATGATCAAACAGCTTGAAGATAACTGCTCTTTTTCAATCATCTCAAGCAAGGTTAAAATAAACAGAGTCAAAATAGCTAAGAACAAATCAATCTTCTACAAAAGCATCTTAATGCTAATATTTCNTAATAAAACTTTATGACACACACAAAAAAAATAAATAAACACTTAAACATCTGTTATGATCAAACAGCTTGAAGATAACTGCTCTTTTTCAATCATCTCAAGCAAGGTTAAAATAAACAGAGTCAAAATAGCTAAGAACAAATCAATCTTCTACAAAAGCATCTTAATGCTAATATTTCTCATTATAATTAGTTTCCCTCTCAAATTGTAGGTCATTACAAGTTCAATTATCTTTAATTGGATTTTTAATCTTTAAATTTCAATCATTTTGATCCACAATAATCCAGTTAGATTGAAAATTATCATCTCTGGTTGACTTAATTTGATAAATACTGTGTATGCTGCTTGCAATATTTTTTGCTAATCACATTTTAACACATATGTTTGTGGAGAATGACATTTATAGCACTAGAATTGAAAAAATATGTATTTTAATATAATTTTGAAATTCCATATACATAGTTCAATTAAATTTTCTAGAACAGAAGTGATAAAAGAAGTCTTTTATCTGTAGCTTTGCAACCAATTAGCCTTAATTTTTTGGAAGAAATGTTTGCTAATGGAGAAGTCTGTCTAAAATTAAATAGTTATTTATCTGATGAAATCAAATGTTTTCACTTTCCTGTACTATGAAATACAACACATAGAAAGATACATGGATGGAGTAAAAGATGAGAACATAAAGATTAAAAATAGGAGAATTCCACTGAAAGAATAGGTATATTTGTCATGTGTCTGTGGTGATGACCAAATATTTGGATATCTCTATGACAATTTATAATTCTTGTACCTAGGCTGGAGTTAGACATTCAGGTTCCTTCTAAGATGAAGGAATTCATAGTGACTAATGGAGCTTACATCTTCCACATAATCAGTCTCAAGGACAAGGGAAGGAAAATATAAATATATAGATAAAATTGTTTATAACTCTCAGGGAGACTAAGACATATGAACTAATATGTTGGTAAGAATTCTCCTTTTCTCCAGCCTTTGTCAAAATCATGTTGATCAGAGTATGAAGCTGGGTGTCCTTAGCAGTAAAATAAAAGAAGTAGCAATAGACACCATATAGGGTATCTTTATACTCTGATCAACATGATTTTGACAAAGNACATATGAACTAATATGTTGGTAAGAATTCTCCTTTTCTCCAGCCTTTGTCAAAATCATGTTGATCAGAGTATGAAGCTGGGTGTCCTTAGCAGTAAAATAAAAGAAGTAGCAATAGACACCATATAGGGTATCTTTATACTCTGATCAACATGATTTTGACAAAGGCTGTCAGACCTTTGTTAAAATTAAGATGTTTAAGGAAACAAGGGTCCTGGTCAATTACTTCCACCTACTCTTCCAAACCCCAGGAATAGCAGACTATAATGCAGAGACTCAAGATCACGGACTTTTACAGTAGGATCATCTGGAGGAGCCCTTATAAATACTATCCAAAGACACACTCCTAACCAACTAAATCAGAATTTCTTACTGTCAGATTTTCTTGACTTATTGCTCTTGCTAGAACCTCCAATATAAAATCGAAGAGAAAAAGATAAATACTTTTTTTCTTGTCATTGATTTTTTAAAAAATATTTACAAGTTTATTTTATTGTATATAGATAAATATTAAGCCTAGATTACAGGCTGTTGGTGTGTGTAGTGTTTATTTATTTATTTTTTTGTATTTATTTATTTTTTTACACGAACTCCCAAACATGAACCCCCCTCCCACCTCCCACCCCACATCATCCCTCCAGATCAAAAGGAAGACCTTCACACTTCATCCTTAAGGATTTTTTTTTGGGGGGGTCTACCTTAATTCTATAGATACTTTGTTAAATAAATCTCTTTAACAAGAATAAACAACTTCCCAGGTGATGCTAATGGTAAAGAACCTGCCTGCCAATGCAGGTGATTTAGAGATGCGAGTTCGATCTCTGGGTTGGGAAGATCTCCTGGAGAAGGGCATGACAACCCACTCCAGTATTCTTGCCTGGAGTATCCCATGGGCAGAGGAGCCTGGAGGGCTACAGTCCATGAGGTCACAGAGTTAGACACAACTGAAATGACTTGGCACAATGCACTTTTGTTTTTTTTAATGAAGTTTACTTATTGTTTACTTATTTAATTTTGGTAGATCTTAGTTGCAGCATACAGGATCTAGTTCCCTGACCGGGGATGGAACCCAGGCCCCTGCATTGAGACCACTGGACCAGCAGGCAAGTCCCAGCACAGTGCGCTTTTTACCTTTATAGTAATGTTCAAAACTGTTCCTTCTATTCTGTCAATGTTGTAAATTTTATTTATTAATTTTCAAATATACTATTTTGTATTTCTGTAATACAAATTAATCATCAAATTTTATCCATTTAATACTGACTGCTGCTGCTGCTACTGCTGCTGCTACTGCTGCTGCTGCGTTGCTTCCGTCATATCTGACTCTGTGCGACCCCATAGATGGCAGCCCACCAGGCTACCCCGTCATGGGATTCTCCAGGCAAGAACACTGGAGTGGGTTGCCATTTCCTTCTCCAGTGCATGAAAGTGAAAAGTGAAAGTAAAGTCACTCAGTCATGTCCAACTCTAAACGACCCCATGGACTGCAGCCTACCAGGCTCCTCCATCCATGGGATTCTTCAGGCAAGAGTACTGGAGTAGAGTGCCATTGCCTTCTCCTAGATAGACTAATGTTTTCGTCANGGAGTGGGTTGCCATTTCCTTCTCCAGTGCATGAAAGTGAAAAGTGAAAGTAAAGTCACTCAGTCATGTCCAACTCTAAACGACCCCATGGACTGCAGCCTACCAGGCTCCTCCATCCATGGGATTCTTCAGGCAAGAGTACTGGAGTAGAGTGCCATTGCCTTCTCCTAGATAGACTAATGTTTTCGTCAAGATTTTAAAATGCTACTTATTAGTTTACCAGCTTATATTTTTAGTTTAATTTTTATAATTTTCCTTTTTCATTGGCTGTACCCTGTGGCTTGTGGGATCTTGGTTGCCCAACCAGGGATCAAACCTGCACCTCCTGCATTGGAAGTATGAAGTCTTAACCACTGGGCCACCAGGGAAGTCCGCAGCTTATATTTTTAATATAAAATCTGATTCATCTTGTTAAAAAGAATAAACTGAATTAAGAATAATTCCCACTTTCTCTTCTCTCTGGAAGAACTTTATTTAACACAGATGTTAAATCTTACTTAAATATTTGATAGAAATCAGCAACACTGACAAGATGAATTTCTGGAAATGTTTTCAGTTACAGACTCAATTTGTTTAATAGTTTTATGAACACTCAGAATTTTCTTTTAGAGAGTTGGCTGGCTTGTCTGTTTCTATGAACTTGGCTGTTTCTTCAAATTTTAAATTTATTGACAAAATTATTTTTATTTTATATTCTGAGTGTTCATGGGCTAATCTGCCTTCTCTTTTTCTTTTTTTCTAAGCTTTACTGAGATATAATTGATATACAAAAAATTGCATGCATTTTGATAAGTTTCAGTGCAGTTCAGTTCAGTTACTTAGTCGCGTCTGACTCTGCGATCCCATGAATTGCAGCACGCCAGGCCTCCCTGTCCATTACCAACTCCCAGAGTTCACTCAGACTCACGTCCATCAAGTCGGTGATGCCATCCAGCCATCTCATCCTCTGTCATCCCCTTCTCCTCCTGCCCCCAATCCCTCCCAGCATCAGAGTCTTTTCCAATGAGTCAGCTCTTCACATGAGGTGGCCAAAGTACTGGAGTTTCAGCTTTAGCATCAGTCCTTCCAAAGAAATCCCAGGGCTGGTCTCCTTCAGAATGGACTGGTTGGATCTCCTTGCAGTCCAAGGGACTCTCAAAAGTCTTCTCCAACACCACAGTTCAAAAGCATCAATTCTTCGGCGCTCAGCTTTCTTCACAGTCCAACTCTCACATCCATACATGACCACTGGAAAAACCATAGCCTTGACTAGATGGACCTTTGTTGGCAAAGTAATGTCTCTGCTTTTGAATATGCTATCTAGGTTGGTCATAACTTTCCTTCCAAGGAGTAAGCATCTTCTAATTTCATGGCTGTAGTCACCACCTCCAGTGATTTTGGAGCCCAAGAAAATAAAGTCTGACAGTGTTTCCCCATCTATTTCCGATGAAGTGATGGGACCAGATGTCATGATCTTAGTTTTCTGAATGTTGAGCTTTAAGCCATCTTTTTCACTCTACTCTTTCACTTTCATCAAGAGGCTTTTTAGTTCCTCTCCACTTTCTGCCATAATGGTGGTGACATCTGCATATCTGAGGTTATTGATATTTTTCCTGGCAATCTTGATTCCACCTTGTGCTTTTTTGATAAGTTTGGACATATGCATATACCCATCTTGGAGAAGGAAATAGCAACCCACTCCAGTACTCTTGCCTGGAAAATCCCATGGACAGAGGAGCGTGGTAGACTGGAGTCCATGGGGTCACAAAGAGTCAGACACGACTGAGTGATTTCAATTCACATATCCCCATCTTACCATCGCTACAATCAACATACTAAATATATCCATCACCTCCAAGAATTCCTTGAGTTATTTTTTGTGTGCATTTTATGTGTATGTGTATAATAAGAACACTTAACATGAGAATTATCTTCAACATATTTTAAAGAGCACAGTCATCTATTTATACCTAAAATGTACTATGTTGTACATCTGATCTCTAGAACTTAATCATCTTGTCGACTAAAAAAATAATCACAAACTGAAAGTAGAGAGTTCTTTAATTTGGTGGGACAGTTAAGGACTCTGAGCCCAGGATGCAGCATCTCAGGGAGCCCTGAGAGACTGCCCTGAGGAGGCGGGAGAGGGAGTCAGGCTATTCAGAAGTTTGCAGCAAAGCGGGCAGTCTGTCTGATCAAGGATTGTTAAGTAAAGAAAATCAGATATCAAATTCAGAAATTTAGTGTTCTTCTATGTATGGGAAGATTCAAGTTTCTGGACTCACTGAATTCAATCCTTTCATATGCACCTCAGCTATCTGGGGCCAAATCCTGGCAGATTTGCTTCTGCATTCCACTCCCCACCCCAACCCCAGCAGCTTCTCAGTACTCACCCTGGGAATGGTGGCATCTGCCGGATCGCAGATGTTGTGTTCCCTTTTGGAAGCCCTCATTCCCATTTGGAGGCCTCAAATCATTGATGGCTGTGACATTTCTTGCCCACCAATATGGTAGGAATTTTATTTCACAATCTTGCAGAACTGAACTTGATAATTGAGCAATAATTCTCTATTTTTTAAAATTTGAAAAAAAATTGTACACAGAATATGTGCTATAGACTTTTATTTCTTTCCCCAAAATTCATATGTTGACACCTATTCCCTGCTGCTGCTGCTAAGTCACTTCAGTCGTGTCCGACTCTGTGTGACCCCATAGACGGTAGCCCAACAGGCTCCCCCGTCCCTGGGATTCTCCAGGCAAGAATACTGGAGTGGGTTGCCATTTCCTTCTCCAATGCATGAAAGAGAAAAGTGAAAGTGAAGTCGCTCAGTCTGTCCGACTGTTAGCGACCCCATGGACTGCAGCCTACCAGGCTACCCTGTCCATTGGATTTTCCAGGCAAGAGTACTGGGGTGGGGTGCCACTGCCTTCCCCGTACCTATTCCCTAGTGTGACAATATTTGGAGGGGTGGTGACCATGAGTGCAGGATTAATGCTCTTATAAAAGAGACCACAGAGCAGCTCCTGCCCCTCTTGTAAGGTGAAGACAGATGAGAAGATGGCCATCTATGAGTCTGGAAGCTGACTCTCACCAGACATCAGATTTGTTGGTACTTCAGTCTCAGATATTTCAACCTCCAGAACTATGAGAAATGAATCTCCCTTGTTTGTAAGCCATCCTGTCTATGGATTTTTTTTTTCCTAATAGCAGCCCAAACAGACTAAAACATTCTGTATCGATCCCCTCCATGCTTGACATTTATTACTTGTGCATTTTGTCTTCTATTCTTGATCCATCATCCCAATATAATAGTAATTTTATGAAATTATCTTTCATAATTAATGCCAATGAAAATTTTCAAGCAATAAACTTTTAGATTTATTCTTCTTCTTTCTGTTTTGGTTACCAGGTCATTGATTTCTGCTCTCTTCTTCATTATTTCCTTTCTGATATTTTCTTTGGGTATGTTGGCTTAGGCATACTAATTAATGGGATGGATCTAGTTAGTTGCTTTCTAACAGTTCTTCTTTTGTAATATATGCATTTAATGCTACTAATTTAGCTCTTCAGTCAGTTCAGTCACTCAGTCGCATCCAACTCTTTATGACCCCATGAATCGCAGCACACCAGGCCTCCCTGTACATCACCAACTCCCGGAGTTCACTCAGACTCACGTCCATCGAGTCAGTGATGACATCCAGCCATCTCATCCTCTGTTGTCCCCTTCTCCTCCTGCCCCCAATCCCTCCCACCATCAGAGTTTTTTCCAATGAGTCAACTCTTCACATGAGGTGGTCAAAGTACTGGAGTTTCAGCTTTAGCATCATTCCTTCCAAAGAACACCCAGGGCTGATCTCCTTCAGAATGGACTGGCTGGATCTCCTTGCAGTCCAAGGGATTCTCAAGAGTCTTCTCCAACACCACAGTTCAAAAGCATCAATTCTTCAGCACTCAGCTTTCTTTACAGTCCAGCTCTCACATCCATACATGACCACTGGAAAACCCATAGCCTTGACTAGATGGACCTTTATTGGCAAAGTAATGCCTCTGCTTTTCAATATGCTATCTAGCTCTTAGTATGACTTTAATACTTCTCACATATTGTGTTATATTGAAATAGTGTCCAGAAAAAAAGTCTTACTGTTAAAACTAAATCCATTACTGACAGAGTTATATATGACGGATTTTATCACAGTCAAGAATACATGATGCTTCTGTACAGTGGTAAACACTTAAAACCAAAAAGAAATTTGGAGAATTTTTTCAACAAATTAAGGAAAGGCATATACAGGAATGGTACATTTAGCTTCTTGCCTGAAACACACAGTATAATTTTTGTGATTCTCAAAGTGAGTGTCAGTGTTGTTTCATAAAGGAAACAGGAGAAGGTAGAAAGGTCTGTGCATGAAAATAAGCAAAACAAAGCTTCCTACTTCCATTTGAGAAGTGACTAACACTCTGAATTGCTTTTATACTTGAAGCAGCCATCTTATAATGAAAAGTATTATTCACTATAAAAACACTTTTTCCCCTACTAAATTGTAAGCTTCATGAGGAAGGGAACATAGCCATTTTGTTTAATCACAGTATAGCACAGTGCCTTATGCATAATATATGCTTGTGTAATTGAATACATGGACTAAAGTTCAACAAAGTCTCCTTAAGTGGATAAGCATGGATTAAAACCATTGAGAAACAGAATCCAAAGTGGGTCTGTGTCTGTTCTGGGTTCTCTTTCCTGCTGGTTGGTGATAGGAAGCCTGAATAAGGGGTACTATTGCAGTGTCAGTAAGAAAGAGGTCTTAAGATGAATAGAAAGCTGTGGGAAGCCTGGAATCATGTCACTGGACAGAGCAGTGTGCTATGCTAAGTCGCTTCAGTTGTGTCCAGAGCCTGCCAGGCTCCTCTGTTCCTGGGATTCTCCAGCCAAAACTACTGGAGTGGGTTGTCATGCCCTCCTCCAGGGGATCTTCCAGATCCAGGGATTGAACCCCCATCTCTTATGTCTTATGACTGGAAGGTTCTTTAACACTAGTGCCACCTGGGAAGCCCTTAGTGGTTTGGAATCCAGAACCTCTGGGTTGACTGAGATGCCTGAGGCACAGGCGATGTTGGTCTTGCACAGATACGGAACAGGTAGCCAGCATCAGGCTTGGTGCCTTATAGCAGTAGAGAGCAGAACAGGGGGGATGACTCTCCCATAACATCTGCTGTATTATAATGAAAGTATATTAACAATAACAGAGCTGTTAACCCTTTGGGGTGATACTGTCAGGAGTTTTCAAATATAGATGGCAAGTTATTTAACTTAACAATATAGAGTCCCTAATCTGAAAAACATAAATAGCATAGTGTCTTGATGGGTAATTATGAGATAGAAGAGAGATCATATAAAGAAGATTTAGGTGAG
>SJYX01016705.1:192251-215637 GCA_006410675.1 Oreotragus oreotragus | reverse complement strand
AGACCACGGGCACAGCTGAGGAGTCGGCCCTCTGCAGGCGGCACCTCCCCTGCAGCCCAGACCACGGGCACAGCTGAGGAGACCGGCCCTCTGCAGGCAGCGCCTCCTCTGCCACAGCCCACAGGCACAGCTGAGGAGTCAGCCCTCTGCAGGCGGCGCCTCCCCGGCCACAGACCACGGGCACAGCTGAGGAGTCAGTCCTCTGCAGGCGGCGCCTCCTCTGCCACAGACCACAGGCACAGCTGAGGAGACCGGCCCTCTGCAGGCGGCGCCTCCCCTGCCATAGACCACGGGCACAGCTGAGGAGTCGGCCCTCTGCAGGCGGCACCTCCCCTGCAGCCCAGACCACGGGCACAGCTGAGGAGACCGGCCCTCTGCAGGCAGCGCCTCCTCTGCCACAGCCCACAGGCACAGCTGAGGAGTCAGCCCTCTGCAGGCGGCGCCTCCCCGGCCACAGACCACGGGCACAGCTGAGGAGTCAGTCCTCTGCAGGCGGCGCCTCCTCTGCCACAGACCACAGGCACAGCTGAGGAGACCGGCCCTCTGCAGGCGGCGCCTCCCCTGCCATAGACCACGGGCACAGCTGAGGAGTCGGCCCTCTGCAGGCGGCACCTCCCCTGCAGCCCAGACCACGGGCACAGCTGAGGAGACCGGCCCTCTGCAGGCAGCGCCTCCTCTGCCACAGCCCACAGGCACAGCTGAGGAGTCAGCCCTCTGCAGGCGGCGCCTCCCCGGCCACAGACCACGGGCACAGCTGAGGAGTCAGTCCTCTGCAGGCGGCGCCTCCTCTGCCACAGACCACAGGCACAGCTGAGGAGACCGGCCCTCTGCAGGCGGCGCCTCCCCTGCCATAGACCACGGGCACAGCTGAGGAGTCGGCCCTCTGCAGGCGGCACCTCCCCTGCAGCCCAGACCACGGGCACAGCTGAGGAGACCGGCCCTCTGCAGGCAGCGCCTCCTCTGCCACAGCCCACAGGCACAGCTGAGGAGTCAGCCCTCTGCAGGCGGCGCCTCCCCGGCCACAGACCACGGGCACAGCTGAGGAGTCAGTCCTCTGCAGGCGGCGCCTCCTCTGCCACAGACCACAGGCACAGCTGAGGAGACCGGCCCTCTGCAGGCGGCGCCTCCCCTGCCATAGACCACGGGCACAGCTGAGGAGTCGGCCCTCTGCAAGCGGCACCTCCCCTGCCACAGACCACGGGCACAGCTGAGGAGACTGGCCCTCTACAGGCGGCGCCTTCCCTGAAGCCCAGACTGAGAGCTACAGACTAGGAGCTCTCACAAGGAAATCATGTACTCCAGCAGTGGCGAAAAGGTGAGAGGAGAAAGACGGGGATGGAAACGCACAGTCACAGCCGTCTCTCTCATACTTGCTGTAACCGACACTGCAGGGACAGGTGGCCAGAGAGTCAATAAAAGATGGGCAAAATCTAGAAGACAGGTCTGGAGTGGGCTCCAGGGCTGAGCGCTGAGACTCAGAGGGAAGGAGACAACACTCATCAATCTCCCTATAGGCGGGAGGGGGAGAGGGCAGGGACAACATCCTAAGCCATGGACAGACAAGTATTTCTGCTGTAAATAGCCAGAGGATAAGTATTTTTTACTTTCTCAGACAAGAGGCAAGGTTGAGGCTACCACATAGGTACTTACATAACAAGAGAAAATAAATTTCAACAAATATCTTACTGAAAAAATTCAAAATAAAATAATAACGATCAAGTGTATTTTTTGTGATATAACATCTACTAATGAGAAGAACAGAATTCTTTTTGAAGGGATGATAGCATTTCACTTAATTAGGTTTCAAATTTAGTGTTCCTTATCACAAAACTACAAATGTTCACCATAAGCTATACTGAGGGACTTCTCCAGTAGTCCAAGGGTTGGACTTTGCCTTCCAATGCAGAACCCTGGTTAGGGAGCTAGGATCCCACATGCCTAGTGATCAAAAAATACCAAAGCATAAAACAGAAGCAATGTTGTAACAAATTCAATAAAGACTTTTAAAACTGGTCCACATCAAAAAAACTTTTTAAAAACAAGCTATATTGAGCTCACAGGCCACATAAAAATAGGGGTGGAGGAGTGGGATTTGGCCCAAAGACAACATATGCCAACCCTTCCTAACACTGCAAGGAGAAAAATCTTCCTGGGGGCTCACTGCCTCCTGTCTTCCTCCCCACATCACCAGTACCTTTTGTTGCCATCTGTCTGATCAGAAATTACCAGTTTCCTCCCACCTCCACCTACTTCCATCTCCGGACAGATTCTTTGCTTAATGTCATACAGATTGTACCAACAGGGTAAGAAACAGTCGAGAACGTTTCAATCAGCCAATTAAACATAGGAAAAATTAGTTCTCCCCAAAAGAACCTGTACCCTGGTCAAATACAGAGAGCTTTTTTTAAGGGTGGAAGATATATTTGTTCCTCATAACCAGTCCACCTGGAACATGAAACACCAAAATTCACTCTCTAGCTATGTACCGTGCAAACACACAAAATCCACAGCAGCTCAGTCATCTAATTACTTGCTAACGATGCAGACGAGCAAGAAGTTAATCAGGCATTCGGAATCCAGAATCACAACACACTGCAGCTCGTCAACTGAGGCTCTCGTGCCAGCACTGCACCATCGTCCTCAACCTAACACAGACCAAGCTCAGCCAGAGGCAGAGACGCTCAAGCACACACTGCACCTTCTGGGGACAGGTCTTCTGGCTTTCACTGTTTGCTCTGGTTCGCTCTCTGCACTGGAGCCTTGTTCCTGTTCATCTTCTGAGAGCTCCCGTTTCCATTTTTCTCTGTGATCAAAAGCAAAGCAAAATTTTTTTTTTCTAAAAAAGTTCCTCAAGATCGTTTCACTTGAAGAATCTGACAAAACCAATTTCAAGCAGAAGAGCCAAAAAAGGCAGAATGCGTGTATTTTAGACATTATGCTAAAAGATGTGTTTTAGCTCCAAATTTTGGTTGGGCTCCTTCCTGTGATGTGTAATATCTATTCCTAATTTGTATCTGGTATCAAAATAAATGATGAAGCTAAGGCTGTATTTTTTTTTAACTATTTGTTCTGAAAAAAAAAAAAAATGTTGCCAATTCTCTAATATTTTATTTTTATTTACTATTATCATTGACCAGACTGAAGCTATAATATATACTAGATCAGAGGTTTTCAAATTTTAGTATGGATCTAAACTATATAAAGGATTTGCTGAAAGAGTTTTCTGGACCACAGGCAGTTTTTGATTCAGGAGGTCTAATGTGAGGCCTAAAGATCTGAATGTTACCAAATTCAGATGATGCTGACACTATTGAGAGAGTTCTCTGAGTACTACACTAGCTATCTTCAGAATATGCTGATTAAACAATCCCTAAAATTATGTTATTAATGATAAAACTACCACCTAATTAACCTGTCCAGCTAACGAAGTAGTTTTAATAATCACTAAATACAGTAGGTGTTCTTTTGCTCATCAAGATAACAGATTGACGTGGGAGAGCCATACCCTATAGGTGCCCTGCTCTCCCCCAGCAGTTTCTGAAGTTTACTTGAAGACCAAAAAAGAAATCACAGGAACTCAGCTCATTTCCCACCTGCAGCGAAGAATAATAGCAACTGGTCATGAAACATCTAGGGAAACAAAAAACTCAACAGGCAAGAACCTGGGTTTAGGGTTTCTCTCTAAAGAAAACAATTACCATGTGCCTCTGGGTCTCTGTATAGAAAATGAGGTTATGTTAAAGACAACTGCTGTCAAATTGCAAAGTCAAGCCAATATTCTTCATGGGAAAATAAGTCAAAGTAATAGTGGAAGAACCTTTCTAAACAGTCCTACACTTGATTCAGCAGAAACACCAGGAAAGAAAATGTTCTCAAGCCTTCCATGAAAAGGTCATAGAACACTTCCACACACATTACTCAAGTTCTACTGGCACAAAGGCAGGCAAGTGGAGATACATCTTTGTTAAATAAAGATACAAAGAATGAATCTATCAGTCTGACAGACAGGTAGGGTGCTGATGGACAGTGACTGGTAAAATATTAAGGTCTGCTATTATCATCTAATATCCATCCCTCCCTCTTTAAACCAAATCATACTTTGGCCACCCGCCTTATTCTCCTTTCCTAGAGCCTCATACAATAAATGTGTTCTAAAGGATCCAAGGAATAGATGGTGATGGCCAGGAGGAAAAAAGATGTCTCCAGCAATGGGGAGACTGGCACCTAAGGATCTAGCCTTCCTTGGCCAAGACTAGAACAGTTTATTTACCCCTTAGAAGAAGCTTACACAAACTGGAGAGCAGTGGTTTCACAGGAAACAAGCTTGAAAGAACATACACATAAGACCTAACGGAGAGCAGATGAGATGAGAAAGATCTACAATCAAGTGTTATTCGTAATTTCTATAACTCTGCCAGGAACTGAGACTGTTTTATCAGAGTAGCTAATGAGGTCCACTTCAACAATTTTAGAGACTAAAGTGGCAGTAGACACTGAGAGAATGAATGTTGAGAGTTTTCCAGTTAAACTGCAGATCTGTAGATGTACAGATAACCAAGAGGACTTCGAATCTTTCAATATGAGAAGGTACAAAAACTTAGCCAATCAACAGGTTCGAAGTCCTCTTCCCATATAGAGGGAAAATCAAGCCCAGTGGGAACAAGCTGTTTGGTATAGGTCAAACTCACATTTCTGCTACTCTCAACAGAACCCACTGAAGACCATTCCAGGAGGAGCTGAACAGTTATGAGGCTTAAAAGGTTGAAAGGAGTTTTATGTATATGTATCTCAAATTGGCGGATTATTTAAAATTTCATTTTAATTTTCAAGAATGGCGGGGGAGGGGGCAAGTTAGGACCAGCAATACTGTTAATTCCGTATAAGAGGTGACGTGAAAAGGGCAAATCAATTACTAAAAGATTACTGCCCCAACCCTGGCTCTCCAACAGGTGAAACCAACGCCCACCCCTAGAGTTTGCTGGCTTC
Source organism: Oreotragus oreotragus (assembly GCA_006410675.1). Lineage (NCBI taxonomy): Eukaryota > Metazoa > Chordata > Mammalia > Artiodactyla > Bovidae > Oreotragus > Oreotragus oreotragus. The sequence goes on along the minus strand of SJYX01016705.1, from coordinate 210,651 downwards.
CCAAACAATGTAGACTGTATGAGGAAGACTCCCTGACTAAGCCACACATTATAAACTGGGCTACAAAGAGAAATCTCAAATATGAGATCATGATTAAAGTATTTTTCATCTTAAAGGAGACTTGAATTGCAAGATCCAGTTCTAGGAAGCCACCAGTGGGATTCCCTAAATGGGAATCAATGGAACTTTGGCCAAAATTTTGGGAACTGGGGGGAAAAAATACCAAGATTTGACCACTGAGGCCTCAAGGCCATATAAATAGATAGGAAAAAGTCAGAATGCAAGTTACCTAGGTATGGTTTTCTTTCTTTACTGGGAAAACGTGGATTCCTTTTTTCTTTACTGGGAAAAATCAAATCTAAACAACTATAAAGAAGGGAATGAACAAAAGCCATTTTAAAATAAAATAAGCCTAAAATTTGGCCAAGAGCCACTGAGGCTTCCTAATTAACTGTCTTTAAGAGCTCAACGAAGGGAACTCCTTTCTCCTCCACTTTAGAAGGCAGATAAGGAAAACAGGGAACCAACTGCTTCACCACCACTGATTTGCAGTCGATTTCCCCAAAGAGGATGGTGCTCAGAAGCAAGTCTCACTGAAGAGGGTGAGTCTGCTCTACCAAGGACTCTCTTCTGCCATGTCACAGGACTGTGGCAGACTCCCACTGTACAGCACTGGGAAGGAAGAGACAACTATAACCTCAGCTATAACCTCAGGAGAACAACTGCAAATGACTACAGGCAAAATCATGTTTCAATTCCAGGTGGGAAGAGAGGGCTCTAGGACCACTGTTCAGTGGAGCTGAACCCTACTGGGACTGCAGTGAGTCAGCAGAAATACTACCCAACATTTCACAGATTAGGACAGCATGGATAGGGAGACTGCCTTACCTACCTCCTGAGAAACCTGTATGCAGGTCAAGAAGCAAGTTAGAACTGCACATGGAGCAACGGACTGCTTCAAACTTGGGAAAGGAATATGTTCGTTACATGCTGTCACCCTCATTTAACTTCTCTGCAGAGTACATCATGAGAAATGCCAGACTGGATTAATCACAAGCTGGAATCAAGACTGCTGGGAGAAATATCAACAACCTCAGATATGCAGATGATACTACTCCAATGGCAAAAAGCAAAAAGGAATGAAAGCGCTTCTTAATGAAGGTAAAAGAGAGTGAAAAAGCTGGCTTAAAACTCAATGTTCAAAAGCCAAGATCATAGCATCCAGTCCCATCACTTCATGGCAAAAAGATGGGAAAAAGGTGGAAGCAGCGACAGATTTTTTTTTTCTTGGGCTCCAAAATCACTGCGGACAGTGACTGCAGCCATGACATTAAAAGACGCTTGCTCTTTGGAAGAAAAGCTATGACAAACCTAGACAGAGTATTAAAAAGCAGAGACATCTCTCTGACAACAAAGGTCCATAGAGTCAAAGCTAGGGCTTTTCCAGTAATCATGTATAGAAGTGAGAGTTGGACCATAAAGAATTACCAATTAACTAAAAAAACGTTTTCCTCCTCTAAGCTTTTAAAATGCTAACTCACATGACTCCAGCAGAGTTAGTCCCTTCTAAGACTGTAGTCCTTCAAGTGTCAATGTCACAAAAGCAAAGAAAGTCTGTGAAAGTGCTCCAGACTAATGAAAGCTGACATCTAATACCATATTTAACCTGAGACTGGATTCTGTACTGCAGGTGGAAAAATATTATAAATGACATTGTTCAATGACCAAACTGGAATCCAAACTAGACAATGGTATTGTAGCAATGTTAAATCCATTTACCTTAAAATGGTATTTTGCTTACAAAAGAGAATATCCTTATTCTTAGAAAATACACAGTATTTAGAGGTTAAAGACCATGCTATATGAATCTTAGTCTGAAATGGTTCAGAAAAAATATTACCTTGTGTTATACATAAATATATATAAGGAGAACTCTCACAATGATAAAGCAAATGGGGCAAAAACGGTACACAGTGGTGAATCTCAGTATACAGGCATTCCTTGTCCTGCTCTTACCCTTAAAATTTTTCAACTCTTTGAAATTAATCCCCCTAAAAAAGTTTAAAAAATGGTTCCTTTTAAAAACTTTAAAATCTGTGGGACAACCTGCAGTGTTTTGGGAAAGCACTTCCCTGTGCTAATATTTCACAATGTCCATTCCTCTGAGCGCGTCTCGCTCAGTTCTGAAGCCCGAGTGCGCACATGCTAGGTTGTCGTCCTTGCTGAGATCGCAGAGGGCCCAGCAGTGCAGTCTCTCGCGACCCGAGTCTCAGCAGCTGCAGGACCTCCCCTAATCCATGTTACTAACTAAACTGACTCAGGAGAAGAGCTCTCCACAAACCCCAGTGCCCTCCAGCTGCCCAGAGGAGGGCACGATGTGAGGCCAGCCCAGCGCCCAGACAAACAGGCATGAGAAGAACCTCTGCTTACGGTAAGTTCCTAAGGAAGAGCCCAGAAGTAGACAAGAAGACTCACAGAAGACACCCCCTCTTCCCCTCCCCGACAAAGAGTGGAAAGGTTCTACACGGGCAAAGAATGGTCACAAGGACCTCTGAGAGTTGCCTACTTTGGAGAGCTCTCAGGATTGAAAGGAGAGAGAAAAGCAAATACAGAAATCAGTCAAAATAGCAAGTCTGATGTATTACACAGGGGCTGAAAGCTGGAGGGATTCTCACACCCAAATAAAGCTACATAAATGAGGTGTTCAGGGACTTCCCCTAGTGGTTCAATGGTCAAGACTCTGCGCTCCCACTCCAGTGATGACAGGTTCAATCCCTGGTCAGGGAACTAACATCCCACATGTACAGTGGCCAAAAAAAAAAAAAACCAATTAGGAGTTCAGGTTTTCACATACAGTACATTTAGATTCCTGCCAATGGACCAGCAGAATGTAGCCAGACGGTGGAGGAAAAAACACATGCATGGACTTCCCAAAAAGCCTCCAAAGCCTTTAGCCTGGGAATCTGAGATCTCCTGAGCAGGCCCTGGGATGGGAAGGCCCAGAGCCTTCTGAGCTGCCATGAAGCAAGGGCTTGCCTACAGTTACCATTTCTGCAACTCTAATGAAATATTTAAAACACAAATGGAAATTATATGCCCTCTGGGCAGGGCAAAATTAAATACTATGACTTTTCTTAGCATAGTTTCTAATAACTGTGTTAAGTTACCAGAGTAAGTATTACCCTATTTTAGAGATGGGGAAATTTAAAGACTCTCGTTACTGCGCCTCAGGCCAAATACTTAAGAATTATGCTGTGCTTAGTCACTCAGTCATGTCTGACTCTTTGCAACCCAATGGATTGTATAGCCCACCAGGCTCTTCTGTCCATGGAATTCTCCAGGCCAAAATACTGGAGTGGGTTGCCATGCCCTCCTCCAGGAGATCTTCCTAACCCAGGGCTCAAACACACGTCTCCCACATTGCAGATGGATTCCAGATTCTTTACTGTCTAAGCCACCAGGGAAGCCCATGAATACTAGAGCAGGTAGCCTATCCCTTCTCCAGGGGATCTTCCGGACCCAGGAATTGAACTGGGGTCTTCTGCACTGCAGGCGGATTCTTCACCAGCTGAGCTTCTAGGGAAGCCCAAGTTAAGGATGACTAATACTTTAAAAAAGAGAAGATATAACTGGGACGCTCAGCAAGAGCCAAGGACAACCGTTTACCATGAGAAACCCCTGAATTTGTGTGCAGGGTTTTGAGTATTTTTCTGAGAAGACAGACTGTAGAATTCTGTTTGTCAAAGGGATTCATACATTCCACCCCATAAAGATTTAATTATTTCTCAAAAAAAAAAGTCAGATTTTTTTTTACCGTAAGTAGAATTTTTAAAGTTTTACAATAACAAATATATAATCTGTATCATAAAGGAATTTCACATTTACCTCATGAATTAAAAGTTTCTCGCTTAGGAACTACCAACAGTGAAACCACAGGGACACAATAAGGTATTTCCTATTAAAATGGTGTCCAATCGGTATTATTTTATTACGCCAGCAAAGAGAACAAACGAACAGGAAACACAGCCCATCTAACTGCTCCTTAACTGCAACAGAACACCAAATGCCTGTATGTTTGGGATTTGTGCACATTAAAAAATAATAATAATGGGGCTGATAGGGCAAATCAGATGGAATAGCTGTGATGTGCCCTGAAAAGCAGCCCAACATTTAACATTTGAAAAACTAAAAACTTCAAAAGCCACTGCTGCTGCAGCACTCAGACAGGAAGCCAAGATAGCAGGAGACAGAAGTGGATGCTGGGGCCCAGGGCGCACTGCAGACACAAGGCAGGCAGGCCCAGAGACAGCCGTACACGCCAACGCCCCAGGCGAGGACCACCCCAGGGGAGACTTACTGTTTTTTCAGCTGCCTCTGGCCTCTTCTCTTTGGGCTCCCACTCTCAGACCCGCTACTTGCCTTCAGGGTGTGAGGGGGAAAAAGATCAGAGACTTTAGTTCACAGTTCTCAGGACAACATGAGTCCCGGTTCCACAATCTACTCAATGCGACGTTACTCAATAGAGCTTTCAGAGAGACACCTAAGCCTCTGTTTGGTGGTGTTCACACTTTTGTATTGAAAATTAATTTGTCTCTTACTGCTGAGTTACCTGTAAAGCCAAGAAGTCTTTCTTTCAGCTTGACTTCTGAAAGAACATAGTCTAATAAAATTCTGTGACGAAGGAAACATCGCGTATCTACAGCGGCCCACTGAGCAGCCAGCGGTCACACGTGGCTGAGCCCCTGAAACGCGGCTGCTGTCACTTAGGAATGGACTTTTCCTTTTACCTAATTTTAACTAATGCACATTTTAAAAGACCCAAGTCTAATGGCGACCATACTGGGTGCTGATATAGAATGTCTGGCACAAAAACGCCACACAACGTTTAGTGTGCCTTTAAAGGCAGTGACTACGAACCTGTTTCATTTCAGACTCAATAAAGTGCTTGTTCAATCGCGAGCCAGCTGTACTCTGCTGACAGCAGCAGAGCAAGCGATTAATCACAGACGTTTGATCAACTCTTTTCCCCACATGTTAAACAATCGGCAAAATACTCCCATTTCTGTTGGTCCTGTGACCTACCAACAATGTGTTTAAATTAACACAATTAAATTATGCAAAAGGGAAAAGGTATACACACCATGTGCTTGGTTATAACAAACATAGAAAAAGAAAGCTAATTAAGGTTAAACAGCTCAGAGGTCACTCAAAATAAAACACCATAAATGCTGTGCATGTGTTATGGTCAATCACATTTTTAGAGTATACTTACTGCTCCAAACTCATTAACCTTTGGCTACTAATATTTAACTGTTATCAGCGGGGCGTTACATAGTTAAGAACAGCAAAGTCCTCCAAAGAATGAGAGGGGACGTTGCACTGAGAGACCAAAGAACACGTCTTCAGAATATAGTCTATAAACGTAACACAGAGTTAAAACAGAGGATTTTCCCCAAAAACTTCACACAAACTGAGGAAAGGTCTGATTCTATAGACAACAAAAGCCAACATATAACACTAATTTTTAAAATCAATCTATTCAATCTCAGAAAGTAAATAGACATTCAACATTTTACATTGCACATTAAAAATGAACTCGGAAACCAAATTTTAACAATTCAAGTAAAATTAAAATAATTACGTAAGCATTCTCCCTTGCTCAGCAGTAAATCTGAAACGACTTCCACTGTCACCTTTGCTTAGTGACCCAGTTAACAAAATCTAGAATTTACAAACTCGAGGCTTTAAACAGTAAACTTCTTGCTATAATCAACTGCACTATGAGAAACAGACAAACATTCAAGGGCAGTTCTATACAATACTCTACTAAAGCACACACTATAGCATGATCTTTCTGGTAATTTTTTTTTAAAGCCACATGTGGCTTTTCCGGCTGTACTAGGTTTAAAAAACTTGCTTTCCAGTCACTTAACTCCCATGCCTGAAGTTCATGGTATTACAAACCAAACTCAGAAACGACGAGGTAAGATAAGGAGTGTGATCATATCCCCTTAAAACACTGTTTTTTCTTACCTCCTCCTTAATATTAAATCGTGACGGTTCTTGTCTGCTTCGGTTTGACCGCCTAACCCCATAAACATCAGGATATTCTTCCCACATCTGTAAGATTAATAGACTGCACATGAATCTTTTTTTCTTGACCTCCATTTACTATTCACATTATTGGAACATACATCAATTTAAGTAAATATCAAAGAGGTTGTTTTGTTTAATGAGACAAGAAAGGACCATCTTTAAAAAGAATAAAGCATATTACCCTAGAACTCATTAAAGCTGTGACAATGCCTCTTCGTCACTACATGGCTATTAAACTACAAAGTACATTGCTTATCCACTGTCAAAATATAAACTTAACAGTTGAATAATATGGAGACATAAGAGAACAACTGCTTCCACTAAAAAAATATTTACTTATGAATTGTAAGTCCCTAATGCTTTCAATTTCAGCTTTGACTGCGTAAGACTCATCTGAGAAACTCAAAACAATAGAGTCCCACCACCAACTTTCTGTTAAGTAAGAATCAGTTTACTTGTATATATTTAACAATTCCTCAGGATGTGCAAGATGCCAGATACAGTCAAAATTTAGTATTTCGAATATTCAGCTTGAGTTCTCAGAATGAGACCCACTGGCACCCTTGCTCCAGCACACTCCATTTCACTCTCTAACAGTACTTAACCCTTTGCCTTTAAGACCTGATTTTGGCCTCTCCTGCCTTCCAAGCTGGCCTACACTCTTTCATGGAGTGCTTATCTCCCCAAATAATCCTTCTTTTACTTTAAAAGACTCAAATTAACAAATCAAAAGGAAAAATACAAAAGGCCCCCCTTTTCTCCCCATCGCTCTAAGGCTGCTCTAAGGAATCATCGTCTAACCGCGGCCCCCCCCCCGCCCCCCGTCTCTCTCTTCTTCCCACAGGTAGGGGCTGATAAGTATGCTGTGTGTGAGTGAAGTGAAGTGGAAGCCACTGGGTCGTGTCCAATTATTTGTGACCGCCTGGACTATATATACAGTCCATGGGACTCTCCAGGCCAGAATACTGGAGTGGGTAGCCTCTCCCTTCTCCATGGCATCTCCCTGACCCAGGAATCACACCGGGTCTCCTGCATCGCAGGAGGACTCTACCAACTGAGCTGAGGGAAGCCCATGTTGTGTATTCTCTTCTTGAAATCAATCACCTATAGGCAAATGAATTTAAGACTGTGGAACACGGAAGTGAAGATGCACGACAGAGTTAAACATTTAGAAGAGATGCTTGAAAGCCAAGATTAGAAAGCTGTATTTGCCACTGAAATATGGGAGGCAGCTAATGTCATGAAAATATTTGGAGTAAGGCAAGAGAAGCCTCGGGCTGTGGCTCATCATGAAACGTGTGGAAACTGGACCCCTAAAAAGACAAAAATGATGAAAGACGATTCAGGAACACAATATGTCACAAAGTCAAGGGAGGACATAATCAACAGTACCTTTAAAAAATATATATCCCAGGAAAGCCGAAGAAAAACAGCCCCTCCAAAGGTAACAAGCATGGTGTTCTAGGAACAGGCATTTCAGAACAAGAAGCCATATAACCATGTAGCTCAGTGTCCTCAGTTTACCAAAGGGAAGAATCCTTAACCTTAGAATAATATGAGTCAGAGGACAAAAGATCCAACCAAGAATCAGTAACAATCCAGCAGCAGGAAATAAAGGCAAAAAAGGCAGCGAATGTCCACAACTCGAACCAATGAGGCAAAGAAAGGGAGGCAGCAAGAGCTTTGCTCCAGCCCTGCCAATCAACCCACATCCACCCTTTCTTGAAACTGAGCGCTATGAAGTGGCTCCACAGGAATTAGTGTTTATTAACTGGGTGGCTCAATTCTTTAAATGGTATTACATTCATTAGTTCTACCATTTTAGTATTAGGCATTCAGGCTCACCTGTTGGGACTTTATTACAACATACGCTGTAATGTGTATATCCTAAAACCATCTTGTGTTCCCATCTGTGTTCCCTTTGGAGGGCTGCTGCTGCTGCTAAGTCGCTTCAGTCGTGTCCGACTCTGTGCGACCCCAGAGACGGCAGCCCACCAGGCTCCCCCATCCCTGGGATTCTCCAGGCAAGAACACTGGAGTGGGTTGCCATTTCCTTCTCCAATGCATGAAACTGAAAAGTGAAAGTGAAGTCGCCCAGTCATGTCCGACCCTTAGCTACCTCACGGACTGCAGTCCATGGGATATTCCAGGCAAGAATACTGGAGTGGGTCGCCAGTGCCTTCTCCCTTTTGAGGGCTAGTGATACCTAATTCAACTCTTCAATAAAAGCTACCATGTGAAAGAGAAGAGTGTATAAAAAACAAAGAATAATTATAATTATTAAAGTCATGACCTAATCATTCTAACTGGCTAATACATCCATCCAGTATCTTTTAACTTCTTAAAATTGATCCCCTGGACTTTAATATTTCTGCCTAAACCTGTACTTCCATGGTGACAGGCAGTCTTAATCCTGTCTCTCTCATATACATATGTATATTATACACACACATATATATTTGGCCTTACAGTTGATTCCCAGAATCCCAGTCAACATGACTTTAGTAAAGTTTTAAACACCCCGTGCAAGTTGTGGTTTCTATAGCTTGCTTTACTCTCTGCAAGTAAAGAACTCTTCACTGTACAGAAGAAAGTTAAAAAAGATGGCCAAACGAGGCCTTCTGCAGGTAATTTCTGAGCTGAATGACTGAGAAGATACTCTAAGTGGTAACTTCCAGACACAGGGTCTCTCTGAAATAAGCCACCACCTGAAATGTCTCTTGTGAAGGGTCTCCACATACTGAGAGGCAACACAGCACAACCCAAGTGTCTGAAAGTCCCTTCTCTGGTAACGAGTTAACTAGTAAGGACAGTTTTCATTTCCCTGTCCCTAACACTACAATACTACCAGCATTCCCCAACCTCCAACCAATCCTTCACGGCCATTTAACCTTAGCAATGACTATAGTGGGAACAGAAGAACTGAAATAACAGTTAATCTCAATTCTGCCAACACTTAAAAGCCACTTTGTTTTTTTAATTTCAGGATTGCTGAAGCTATTCTATGGAACTTGCAGGCAATTTAAAATCGTTTGTCCTCCTGGGAAGATCTCTTGTGTGCAGACACAGATTTGTATCTTAGAAGAAAAACTGGTTTCTCATAAAGCTTTCAGCATAAGACATTTTTAAATTTCTAAAAGCAATTTTTAAATATTTTTAGTGATTCTAAACTTAATTCTCTCAAATTAGAATTTCACAAGATCAGCTGCATCTCAGGACTACCTGGACCAAGTCATTATTTTTCCCCAAAAGGAATGCATCCCAAAGTGTGGACATCAAGGAGAAAATGCTATGCAACTCACTTTTCACCTTTTTGCATTCTCTGCTGGAAAATTCTTGTTAGGCAAAGAATATCTACATTGCCTAGGTAAAGATAATTTCTTTTCTGTGAGGCATACTTCTCCTTCTATTCTTTAGTAAAATAAAATATCCCTTCTTCTTGGACTGGAATCATCCATCAAACTACAACTGTATTTCACAAGCATCTGTGAATGATTTTCTCTGGTATTACTCGTTACTGTGCTAAATATATATATATACATTTAACCATCTTTTTTAAATGCTAAAAATCAAAACGTCTCTCTGCCCTAAATGATGATGGTTCATGTAATTATTAATATTTTCCTCATAGCCCTGTGTCTAACTAGTACAGCAGAAAGCAGTCCCCATTTAGACCCAGAGACAGTGTATTACTAGAAAAGGCAGCTGCAAATGAATTTACATTATCAAGACACACTAAGGAGCTTCCCACAGGAACGCAGAGGTCTGCTCTCTGGTCCAGGCTCGCGGCACACTTGTACTGTTCAACAAGGCCGATACCTTCTTCACATCAGCTATCCGTTCCTTCTTAGAGGCTGGTTTCTCTTTGGCTTCTGGAAGAATTGGCTGGGACTTGGAACCTGCCGATTCACTCTCAGACTCCGACTGACTCTCCGAAGATTCAGAACTACTATTTGACTCACTGCCATGGCCACTTCCTGGATCGCTGCCCTGCTCACTCTCCGACTGGCTGCCTGAGTCTGAACCCGAAGCTTCTTCAGATGCTGAATGACTTAATTTAAAAAAAAAAAAAAAAGATTTAAAAAAAAATTTTAAGAACTGCCACATATATCGGTTTTAAAAAAAACCCTAGCATTAATATGACAGCATGTAGAAATTTGGTAATACAAGATCAAAATTTTCAAACATACTTTTATATTGTTTGCAAATAATATCACTAGTGCCATTCTCAACATCCCTGACACCCAACAGCTACCACTTTCTGATTTACTCATATGATGCCATATGCCACGTATTTTATATAGATTAGCTCTTTGAGAAAGTAAAATAAAACAGGGGATATTATTTTGTCCTTCACTCAGATGAAGAAAAACTGAAGCTTAAAAGTAGTTAACCTCCCTCCTCCTGACCTTCTCCCTGCCGGCCACACGGGAGGGAGGCAGAGATGGCAGATGAGATCACCAAGGCTCAGGTCGCTGGCCTGGCAGCAACACCATCTTCAGGAAGATCATTCGCAAGGAAATCCAGCCAAAATCATTTATGAGGATGACCAGTGTCTTGCTTTCCATGACCTTTCCCCTCAAGCACCAACACATTTTCTGGTGATACCCAAGAAACATATATCCCAGATTTCTGCAGCAGNATCTTCAGGAAGATCATTCGCAAGGAAATCCAGCCAAAATCATTTATGAGGATGACCAGTGTCTTGCTTTCCATGACCTTTCCCCTCAAGCACCAACACATTTTCTGGTGATACCCAAGAAACATATATCCCAGATTTCTGCAGCAGAAGATGATGATTAAAGTCTTCTTGGGCATTTGATGACCGTTGGCAAGAAATGTGCTGCTGATCTGGGCCTGAAGAAGGGCTATCGAATGGTGGTGAATGGAGGTTCAGATGGGGGCCAGTCTGTCACATTCACCTCCATGTTCCTGGAGGTCAGGAGATGAACTGGCCTCCTGGTTAAGTGTGCTATAGGGATAATTTTGCCTTCTCTATGCAGTGCTCAGGTTTGCAAGTTCCAATATGCTAAACAATTTTTTTTTTTGCCTGTGTATGGAGATACTGCAAAAATAATTTTTAAAACCCATACGTAATAAAAGACATTGCTGCATGGCCTGAAAAATAAAATAAAATAAAAGTAGTTAAATAATTCTCCAAGATGACACAGGTAGGGTTTGAAACCAGGTACATCTGTCTGAATCCACTAAGTCTTATTTGTTCATTATTCAGCCCCTCCCTCCTTAAGACAAAGACAAAATCAAAACAAAAGGAACAAACAAACAAAAAAGCAACCAACACAGAACAAAAGAAAACCAAGGCAGAGTCACTCAAACAGTAAAAATGCAATCATTGCAATTATCCAATCAATGGCTCTCAAAATCAGGCCCAAATTAAAAACATATACACAGTAACCCCAAACCAGAACTGTCCTGAAATTTCCTGCAGGTGAGTCCCAGACCCGATAGACTTAAAAGGATAAACAGAGTCTAGTCCAATAAAGACTGACACTGGACTCCCACACAACCCCAACTTCATCATTCCAAGCCCCCCTCAGGAAAGCGCAACAGGTAAATGACAGCAGAAGTCACACCAAAAAATAAAACAGAAGGCATGTTCTCCAATGCTAAAAAGAGAGCCAGGGGCATGGTAGCAGGAATGAGGATACTATAAAGAGAAGAGACCTAAACTTGATGGACTCTATAGGGGAAAAAAAAAGGTGGACAGCTCCCCCAGCTCTTCTGCTTAGCAACTAGCCTTTTATTTAGGAGAGGCAGAGCAGAGGAGGAAGCAAGCAGCAACCCAGAACCTAAAGTAATGCCAACACAAAGGACCTCAGATCTAGCAGCCAGAAGACAAGGCACATGGCGGGAAAACCAGAAAGGGATTTTTAAAAGAGCGAGGCTTTTGGTCTACCACCAAGCCCTTCCAAACCAGAAACGAGGTGCTACCATTTGACAGCCGTGTCCACAGAAGGAACAGGACAGTACACAGGTAAGGGGCATTGGCCCAAATATCCTGTGTGACCCACGGCAAGCAAAATACAGAGGGGCTTCAGTCGACACGAGGAAGCAATGAGAACACAGGGAGTGGGAGAGTGTCTGCCTTGGGAAAGGGAGAAGGGAAGAGCGACTTAACATTTGTCCCATCGTGGAATAGATGCTGAGTACCTTACATGTCTGTTTGGCTTATACACCCACCAGCACAACACTTTTAGGCATTACGTCCCGCGTGTGGAGGATGAGTGTGCTGGGGGGTAGTGAGGCAGAAATTCCACCTCAAGTGTGGCTCTAAAAAGCTCATGTTTTATTTCATCACAAGAGTTCAAAGTCCTAGAGGCTCAGCCGATCACCCTGAACCCTGTAACAGTGACTCAGTACCTTCAAGGCCCCACTGCACTGACCGACTCCTGGGTCCCTGGCACAGTCAAATTAACTAGTCCAGGCGACTAACACATCTTAACTCACTTATTCTACACCTGTGACCCCTCAGAAGGTGTTCAGCAAGCGAGAAGAAAGAAGAGGAAGTAACCAGTTCGAAAGTGCAGGCTCTGGCCCTCCTTGGCATGGGTCGCCACCCTAGATCATCTCAGGCCTGAGCCCTCTGGCAACCTATGCCGTCAGTCACTGCCAACATGATGGAGACAATTCAGTACCAGTTCCCACATCAGTGTATACCTGTGTCCATGAATACCTCCTTCTCTTTGAATGGCCTCATAGGATGAATACATATTTAAATTGTTCCCTTATTAAAGGGGACATTTAGATTATTTTTAAACTGTTCTCTTAATGAATAAGCTACAAATATCATTGATATACTTCCATATCTCTGTATTCCTGAGCAAAATATTTAGATTTTCAAATTGTTCACTATAAAAACTATGTTTTTGTATATGCCTCATGTGCAGCTCTGCATTTGTGTTTGTGTAGGAAAGTGACCTCTGGAAATGTGAGCAGGCATACAACACCGTTCAGGTAAAAAAACACATCCATGTTTCTATCAGTACATAGCTATGTGCGTAAAATCATTTTAATCACCAAACTGCTAACACTGGTTTACTCTATGGGATGGGTTATTTGGAGTACCTTGTGGATTTCGTTACTTACTTGTGCAATTTAAAAATGAAAATAAGTTAACTCTGAAAGTCAAATCCAAGAGAAAACATCAAATCTACAACCATATTTACTTGTGGCGGTTAAGGGAGGCAGATGTATTCTCCAGGAGTCGCCATGCCCTCCTCCAGGGGTTCTTCCCAACCCAGGGATTGAAACCAGGTCTCTCGAATTGCAGGGGGATTCTTTACCAGCTGGGCCCCCAGGGACACCCAAGAATACTGGAGTCGGTAGCCTATGCCTTCTCTAGGGGAACTTCCTGACCCAGGAATCAAACTGGGCTCTCCTGCATTGCATGTAGATTCCTTACCAGTTGAGCTACACAGGAAGCCCTCAAAAACAGTTAACTCTGAAAGTCAAACCCAAGAGAAAGCATGACTTTTCAACTGGGTTTGCTTCCGGGGGTAAAGGGAGGCAGATGTAATCAGAAAATGACATGGACAGGTTTTAGGACTTAGGCTGAGTGGCTGAGCTCATAGCTGTTCACTACGTATCAGTCTTTTTAGTCTTTCAAATTGCTCATAATAAATTCAACTAAGAGTCAGACTCAAGGCAAGGGGTGTAAGAATCCCCAATCCTACACAAAATGAACTAAAGATATGAATGAGAGTAAAACCAAGGTTTTCTTTTTTTGAATCATTTCTGAAACAAGTCAGACTTAAGCGACCTAAAATAATATTCGGGGCAGGGGGGGGAGTTTTTAAAAATAAGCCTTAATAAAGATACAACTCAATTTGCATACTACTTCTAGGACAAGTTCCTAAATATTGAATTAGAAGAATATTTAGGAAAAAACTATAAATATCTCCACATTTAAGATACTGATGACCTAATTATTAATTCAAAGGACAAGAAATTTTCTGAAATATTATGAAGATTCACTATTAATGCCTAGTGATAATACAAAATACTATCAATATTAAACTGTAGCCTGAGATGTTTAGAGTAGGACATGTGTAAAGTACACAAGACGAGAAAAAAGGACAAATCAAGTTAGAGGCTAAGTAGTCCTTTAACTAAGCTTTCACCTAAATTAAAGTAATAAAACCTGATTTCCACTGGAATTCATAGCTAGCTATAAGGCAATGAAAAATGGAATTTGAGAATGATTATCCACCAAACATACAGAATTCTCATGAAAAATAAGTACCTAAAAATTACACAAAACCTAAGTTGCAGACAAGTTTTGTAATTTTTGACTGAACAATCACAACAATGGAAACACAATGTATAAAGGGGACTGAAGTCAAAATTGGGAATTGCTGGACTCCAATAGAAAAGTACTTATTTAAAAAGGCTTAACACTTCCTGTCACTCACTGCTAAAAAAGCTGGCAAAAACAGATTGTGTCTTTACAACAGCTTGTGAAAGCAAGCTGTTCCCTTTTTAATCACCACTTTGGCAAACGACCACAAGAGGGCAGCACAGCGACACTCGCCTAAAGAGCAAGCCTGCGGGTCGGCCCAAGAACTGCCGTTCCAGAGCTTGCTGGGCTGTTTGTTTCTCTAAACTGACAAAATGGCCGAGCTGCTTGGCAGAGCTTGTTTTTCTGGCTGGTGGTGGTGAAAGCAAAATCTAGTAAAAACACAAAGCAATCTACACTGGAATTCCATAACGCTTACTTCCAGACTATGCACTACCAATAATAAAATAACTAGCCTTTAGGGGGGCTTCCCTGGTGGTTCAGAGGGTAAAGCATCTGCCTGTGATGCAGAAGACCTAGGTTCCCACTTCTGTGTCACATGTTAACATTCTCCTCTAATCCGTACCCTCATTTTACAGAAGAGTTCTCGCCCAAGTATGTGTCTATGTCAACCCCATCCCCACAGTCTGAATTATAAAATCCACAGTACTAACCTCTAAGTGGTATTGCTGCCCCTGTTATGATCAGTTAAAGAGATTACTAAACCACCCAGCAAGAGATCAAGGCCAGAACCATTTCAAGGGCGGTGCAGGACAAGTCCTTCTCAATCACTCCTTTGTGTCATAAGAGGATAGCACAGCAAGGATCATTAAGTCACAAGTTTCTTATTCATAATAAAAAACACTAGATACAGTTCCTCTAATAAGTTGAATCGTATCTTTAAGACTTCCTCCACCTCTGGTTCAAGTCCCGTGATTCTGAAGAATAAGCTACATTTTAAATCAAGTTCAAAGACAAGAGACTGAGAAATTTCAATGTACACACAACAAAGGATTTATACAGACAACATAGGAGGAATTGCATAGCAAAGAAACTTTCAATAAAAAACTGGGCAAAAGAACGAACGTGCAATTACAAAAACCAAACAGCAGAAGCCAATAAACATTAAAAAAAGGTAATTAGGCCTCATTAGTACCTTGGGAAGTGTAATTACAACACATTAAATTTACACTTTTTGCTCTGCAGAAATCAAAAAGTCTGGTAACGTTAAAGGATGATGAGAAAGTAGGGAAAATACTACTCATATATGATTACTGGAAAAGTAATCAGCAGAAGCTTTGGAAACCTACTTTGTGTTATCCAGTTGAGCTAAAAAATATGCATATGAATCATGTGGGTATATGACCTAAACAAATCATCAAATGTGTGGAAGAGGTGGAAAAGTATAAAAATATTCAGAGACCTGCTCACAAGATTTTAAAAAAGGAATTAACTTACACGTTCATATGTGAAAATGTAAAGATAAACTATGAAAGTCATCAGTTCAGTCACTCACTCATACTATGCAATTAACTACAGCAGTTAAGACTAGGGATGTGTAATCCATAAAAATATGACAATTTCAAGGCTATATTTAACACAAAATATATTGCACAATCATAATTTTTAAAATGCTAAGTTTTTCATATGCCAAGTTCACGAGAATGACAAGGGGAAAGGGGTAAATAGAATTTTAACTGTATCTATCTTGTTTAAAACTTTAATTTCATTCTTTGAACTTTTCTGAACTTTTCAAAAAAAAGAGCTGTGTTTCTAACATTCCAGAACTAATCAGTATTCTGACGCATATCATCCTCAGATTCAGCAATTCTTTGGGAATATAACACTGGGAACACGAAGGATTCTCTTTTTTCAGAAAAAGGTACTGGGTTGGCTGAAAAGTATGTTCAGGTTTGGGAAAAGCCAAATCAACTTTTCTCATACCCATATGACACAAAATGCACACCAAAACGCCGTGTACAGTTTCAGAAGATAAAGGGCTAAGTCCTATCAGTAACCACCTCTTACTTCCAAAATTATGAAGTGGTCCAGGGCGGGGGGTGGCAGGGAACCTGCCTTTCGTAACCATGCTTCTGAGATTCTCAGCTGGTGTCAGGCAGAAGGCACCTTCATTTCTATTATGCTACTCCTACTGCCCAATAACCAGTAAACACTGGCGTGGTCCTCAGTAGTTTAAAACAGCATAAAACAAATGGAACCCAGGCAAACAAGTCACTAGTGAAAAGTGAGTTATAACAAGAAGCCCGGGTAAGGCACAAATTAAATACCCACTTCACAAACCACTATCCCAATCCGGATCTGATGATGCCCTAAGGACTACACAAAAGGCAAGCTTTCTACCCAGGTAACATGGAAGACCAACCCTTCATGCAATGAAAGGCAGTTACAAGTAAAACTAGCCCTATAAACCACCATGGGTTTCTCTGGTGGCTCTGCCCGCCAATTCCGGAGACAAGGGTTCATTCCCTGGATCAGGAAGATCCCTGGAGAAGGAAATAGCAACCCACTTCAGCATTTTCGCCTGGGAAATGCCATGGACAGAGGAGCCTGGCAGGCTATATAGGCCATGGGGTCGCAAAGAGTCAGACATGACTTAGTAACTTAACAACAAAGGCATAACCCACCGTATCAACTGATGTGTTTCCCCCTATTTAAATCCTGAGGCTGGACAGACTTGCTTGACCAGGAGTTCCTTTCAGCCCTTTGAGTCTTTTCTTTTCTTATTAATAACGTTCAGGCAATTGTGTTTTAGACTTTTATAAGACAGTAACTCCAGAGTTCAAAGATTTAAACGTCCTGGCTGCTAAGCTCAGTAGTAAATGTGGAACTTACGCCCACATTGTCACAGGAAGTGAGGCCCCTGAACCAGTCCGAAGAAAAGGTGAGGGCTCCCAACTTTCTTAAGAACCAACAGTTTTTGAGGCAAAAACTTTACTGTTTTAGACCAGTTTCTCACACTCACCATCACTGATGTTCTGGGCCAGACAACCCTATTGGGGAGGGGGTGGAGAAGAAAGACAACCTCGTGTACGGTAGGATGTTAAGCGGGATTCCTGGCTGCTACCCACTAGACGCCAACTGCAGTCCAACCCCAACCAAAAACACCTCCAGACACTGCCAAAGTTTTCCAGGGGTGCAGGGAGGTGGTGTCCTTAATTTCAAAACTAGTTTATTAAAGCATTAATTCTAATTTCTATCCAAGAAAAAAAGCTCAGAGCGTCCTGTCTGCAATTCAATAGCTAAAAAGAAACAGAACAGACCCCAAATCCTGTCCCATTAGCCCCTTTTTCCCAAACCTGCCTGTGTGCAGAAATCAAGGGAGCCTGTTGTCAACACAGGTTCCTGGGCACTATCCCACATGGTGCTAGTGGTAAAGACCCCACCTGCCAATGCAGAAGACGAGAGAAACACGGATTCGATCCCTGTGCTGGGAAGATCCCCTAGGAAGGCATGGCAACCCGCTCCAGTATTCTTGCCTGGAGAATCCCATGGACAGAGGAGCCTGGCAGGGAGTCCGCAGGGTCACAAAGAGTCAGACAAGACTCAAGTGACTGAACACATACATCCCCGAACGACTGAGGTACAACTTCCAGGCAAGATGCCTGGGAATGTTTAACAAGCAACGCAGGTGATTCTCAGCAAGTAGATTTCCGAACTTAAATGCCTATATAAAGCTAAGTTCAGAGGCGACAGACCTTTTAATCAGGCAAGAGTAAAAGAGCACTGCAAGAATCTGACCCATCACCCACTTCCCTCTAAAGGACAACTTACCAGCCAAATGCTACCTCCATGTGAAGGTCGAACAATGCATACTGGAGTGAACTTTTGACACTCACCATCAGGAACTCCTTCTCTAGCACATGCATATAACAGCTATTCCAGCTCTGGCTTTTCCAAGGCTTTTCCAAGCACAGTTCTGATTACCTGACCCCTCCCTTCCATTCCTCTCCTCCCCTCCCCGCCCGCCCCTCCCTTTCATCCCCTCCC